>OVBX01002013.1:0-22339 GCA_900406325.1 Erucastrum elatum | reverse complement strand
TGATGAAACATGTTACTATTGATATTTTATGAATATATTTTTAATGGGTTATTTAAACATATATGAGAACTTTTTATCTACTTACAAGTAATTTAGATTGGATCATTTCATTTCTTTAACCTCCTATTTTTTTTCTTACATCTAACTTAATTACTATTAAATATATACTATACCCAATCTATTATTTTAATATTTTCAAAATATGATATCTAAAAGTATATTCCCAAGTATCATTTTTCAAGATTTCATTTCACTAATATATTTTAATATCTTTTTATTTAAGATGCAAACATAAGTTTCTTTTTAATATTTAGTATTAAATAACAAAACGTAACTAATATTAAATAAAATTATTAAAGAATATTAATTCTTTCATTATAGAAAAAGAAATAATATTCCCATAATATTTATATTCATAATTAAATTTCAACTAATAAATATAAAGTAACTTAATTCATTTATTAAATATTTTATAAATCATAAAATTAAAGAATAACATACATTCATGATTTTTACCACATACTTCAATGTATTCAAACAAAATAGGAAATTAAGATATATAAAATAATAAATAATTACATATTTAACTTATATTATATTAAAGTAACCTTTTACCAATATAAAAATAAAAATAAATTTTACTATAATTTAAAATTTTTAAAATATAAGTAAAATTAATAAGGATAAGTTATATAAATGAATTATCTTAGTTTCATAAAATAATATTTATTAATTTTGATTAATTATCTATAAATAAATTTTTAGTAAAAATACATGTATGAAATTTCTAACTTTCAGTAAATAAATTGTTGGAAGAAAAAAGCTGATTCCGTATATCGGGATCAAGTAAACACAAGTATAAATATATTAATTTATTTCAAAAATAACTGAACGGTTTATATATCTCTTGAACCAAAAAAGAAAAAAAAAATCATAACTGAACTGAAACCCAAATCCAAAAAGAAAAAAAAAACTTTAAATCAAAAGAACAAAAAGACAGGTTAAATAAATTTGTCAACAAACTATATATTAATATTTTATGTCCCAACGAGAATCATTAAAATGCAAACTTTTAAAATTGTTAATAATCCCAGACATTTAACAAAACCGAAAGATCAATGCATAGGATGATAACAAAAAAAAATGTTGTCCGCCCTTTGAATGAGCGGGTCAAACTCTAGACAATACTATTAAAACATGAGCAATTTTTATCGACTATGTTTTGGATTATAAAAAAGTTGTTGCAGTCTAATAAAATAGATCAATTAATTATTATCATATATAATGTTTTTAATGTAAGAAATATCTATTAATACTGGGATATCTACTCTGACATGGAACAGATTCCTACATATATGCAAAAAAATTCAATTAAATAAATATATATATATATATTAAAAAATTAACGTTGACATTTTATATACACAATACTTTTTATAATATTAGTAATATAAATTAATTAATTTTCTTATTATTTTATGTAATTGTACATTCTATTTAAAATATATCATACTTTAAGTTAATCTTGGGTGATCAGATACCTGTTGGAATACAGATCTGGCATTTTGAATTTTGGTTATATTTTATATTGCATCTTAGGTTTCTTTCTGGTAAATTTGTAAGTACGAATCATATTTGGATATAACATTTCCATCTTGGTTTTAATTTATATCACATTCTATAACTTAGCGTTTAGAAATCTGATCTGGAAACTGAACCATGCAAATTACCGGGTTACATATTATTGAGTCACCCGCGGAAACATATAATAAATGTTTTATGTGTTTCAAAAAAAATTGGAACTTAACTTTAATTTTAATTTTAGTTTTTCTTCCTTCCACATACAAAATATCAAAAAAAAAATCAGACCTTTTAAGATTTTTTAACAAGTTAAGAGTTGTGACATAACATAGAAAACATATCAAGACTTAAAATCTATAAGTATATAAATGTATACAGTGAATACTAAAATTAACATTTATTTAAAATAAGCAAAAAGTAATATAAATTTTAATAAATTACAATAAAATAAACTAATGTCAAACTACATTAAATATATTTTTTAATATATTTATAATCCACATGATCGTATGATCTTTTTTTTTTTTGAAAAAAAACTAAACAACTTTACATTTAATTACAATATAAAACATATTAATAATGTAACTGAAAAATTCAAAAACTAAAAGCTAAAAGTTACATAATGGTTCAATCAGGTTTTGACTTTTAGCGGGTTTTTATGAGATTTACCGAGTTTTTAAATAATGGATATTTTTTAAAATCCAAACTGGAATATATACCGGATCAACGGGTTTACCGGTTTGACCATGGGTCCGGGTTGGGTTTTAAAACACTAATAAACCACCATAAAGTAATTATATTTCGAAGTTAGATCCAAAATTTAAAAGCAAAAAAATAAGAAACAAATACTTGTTTATATAGGATTAGAAATTTAAGGTACTTATTTAAAATTTTAAATAATTAGTTTGAGATTTCATTTCAAAATTAATTTAGAATTGAATATTTGAAGTACATATTTATGTTTCAAATATTTATATTTGTGATAAATTTGGACATTTGGATCGCTTCAGATTTTTTACAGAGTTTTCATTTTTTTTATGTTATTCGTTTGGGTTCGGCTAATAACACTTTGAGTTCAAATATGATTTATACCATCTTACAAAATCCATTTTGATATTTCTTACATTTTAGATGGGATACTAATCAGGTTTTTTATTTAGGTTCGGACTGCGGGTTATGATTTTATTTTGAAATTTACTTTATAATTAAGAGAAAATTTGACTATAGAATGTTCTTCACCGAAAATTATTCCGCATTTTGAAAGCATCGTATCAAAATCTAGTAGTAGTATTATAAAAATAGACACACAAAAAAAGTACAACAATATCATTGCACTTCCACTCACAAAGACTGGGCTTCAGTAAGTGTAAAAGAATGACGTCGTTTAGTGGACTTTAAGAGAATCTGATTTGGACTTTCTAAAACATTCATTTTATTTTCCCCCTCTACAGTTTCGCACAGGCGCGGACACTGTTCTCTCTTTTTTTTTTTGTTGTTCGAAAAGCATCTAAAGAAGAACCCTAGCTGCTACCTAAAATCCAATCAAATCCACACTTGTCTGCTTTGAGACAAAGCTGGTGGATGTAAATCTTCTTCCTCGCAGAGAGACAATGGACAACAACTCCCAGAAGAAGAAGATCGAAACCCCAACTCCAACTCCAAAATCCAAATTCGAGGTTTTAATTTCTATTTTATTTCTCCCTCAAAAAGCTTACTCCTTTCGCCGTTTTAAGAGATTTGCTTTTCTGGGTTTTATCTCCCATTGTTTTGTAATTTGCAGTTTCCACTGGGTTTGTAAGATGTTTGATATAGTTGAATTTGGTAAATGATGCAGGACTCTCCAGTGTTCAACTTCATTAACAATCTCTCTCCGATTGAAACCGTCAGATCCATCCCCACTGTTCAGACCTTTAACTCTCTCAGTTTCACTTCCCCTCCTCCTGTGTTCACCTCTCCTCACGCCAATTTTCACAGAGAGTCCAGATTCTTCAGATGGTAAAACCCAACATTCTCTTCTTCTCGTTGCTGTTTTAAACAGAGATTTGGTTTTGTGTTTGTTGTGTAATTGTTTTTTTTTTTTTTAATTTCGTTACAGTCATAACTCTGTTGAGCGTTCAAAGGCTTTAGAGTCTCTAGATGGGTCTGTTTCTACACAAGAAGTTGTTGTAGCATCAGGTGAAGTAGATCTAAACAAAGATGCTACTTTAGAGGAAGAAGATGAAGATGAAACTTCTTGTGAGGTGCCACAGATCCTCAAGTCTGACAGCACTGGAGATATTGTCACCGAAGTGCTGTTGGATCCATCTGGTGGTGCTCCGCAAGGAAAAGACAATGCTTCTTCTTCTGAGGATGCCAATGGGAGGCTCAAGAAGATTCTTGATGCTCAGGAAGAGAATGACACTCCTGGCTGTAGACGTTTGATGGCAGATGCAGCTGAGCTTTTAGTGTTTCGATCTCCTAATGACTCTGAGGCTTTTGGATGTCTAGTGGATAAGATATCTAGCTCAGAGAGACGTTTCTGCGCTGGTGTCAAGCTAACTAAGCAGCATGATATCACCAAAGATGCTCCAACCAATGATAATGAGCCTTTGGCTGTAGTTCCCAATCAGGTGAGTTTATTAATACATTCAAAGTTAAATTTTTTCATTTTTGCATTCAGTCTCTGAACTAGTTATTTTGGTGTTGTGTTTGTTTGTTGTAGTCTGTCTTAAGTTTGCACCGTGGTAGCATGAGAAGACGCTGTCTAGACTTTGAGGTGCTAGGGAAGCGGAAGAAGGATATAGCTGATGGTGATCAGCAAGCAACTGTGGGTGACAATAAGGCGGAATCTTCCTCGAAATGCGTTGTACCCGGTATTGGTCTCCATCTAAACGCCATTGCTATGGCCAAAAGGGGCATTAAGATCAAAACCATACATGAGGGTTCAGCATCCGTAGAGATTCAAAAGAGCTTCACAGGCTCTACCGCTCCGGTTCAGTCCCAAGACGTCACGCAAGAAACTTTCGTCCAAGCAGAAACTGAGCCTGGGGAAGGGTTGGCTGTAGAAGAAGTAACTCCCAGACCATTGGTGTTTGAAGAGTTGAATCAGGACAGCCTTCAGAAAAAGAAGCAAGTCTTTTCCTAAGTTACATTGTTAGATCTGTTTATGAATACTTTTTCTTCTCTTTTCTTATCTGTTGGCTTAAATTCGTAGGCGTAAGGTTGAAGAACCTGGAGAGGGCGAGTCATGTAAGAGATGCAACTGCAAAAAGTCAAAGTGTTTGAAGCTGTAAGCTCCTCTTCAATCTTTGTACGTTCAGAAAAATGCAAATTGGCTTGAAGTAGTTAACTTTAGTTTCTTTTCTCTGCTGCAGTTACTGTGAATGCTTTGCTGCTGGGGTTTATTGCATAGAGCCATGTTCGTGTGTAGATTGCTTCAACAGACCTATCCACGAAGAAACTGTATTGGCTACACGCAAACAGATTGAATCCAGAAATCCACTTGCATTTGCTCCCAAAGTCATCAGAAACTCTGATTCCATCATGGAGACTAGTGTAAGAGCTCCCTATTCCATCTTCTTATGCCTGTCTCTCTTTCTGTTCTCCATTTTTCTGAGGGATGAAACTGTAATGTTGCGCAGGATGATGCAAGTAAAACTCCAGCTTCTGCACGACACAAACGAGGCTGCAACTGCAAGAAATCAAACTGTCTGAAGAAATACTGTGAATGTTTTCAGGTTTTTTATTTATCATGCATTCATCTTTATAGTCCATGTTCCATCTTCGTCCTTGGTCTGATTCATATTCTTTGTTCTTGATGTTCTTATAGAGTGGAGTTGGATGTTCCATTAACTGTAGATGTGAGGGATGTAAGAATGCATTCGGCAAAAAAGATGGTTAGCTTTCTTTCGCTCATTTTCCCCTAATAAATTTATTATCCCAAAGTCTCATGATTTGATATGATTACAATCTCAGGGTATCTACTTGCTATCATGGAGAGTAAACAAGAGGAAGATCTGTCGAAGAACCAACAAAATCCCAACCTGTCTAAAGAAGTCGAGCAGAACCCAAGTTCTGATCAACCTTCAACACCACTGCCACCGTACAGGTAACACTATCAAAACTTCAAAGAATAGACAAACAAGACAGCTTCTGAACTTATGGTACCTTTGTTTTCTTTGCAGACACATGGTGGTCCATCAGCCATTTCTGTCTAAGAACAGGCTTCCTCCTACACAGTTTTTTCTTGGCGCAGGTTCTTCCTCTTTTAGAAAGCCAGACGGTGATTTAACGCAGGCAAGGAACGAGAAGAAGCCTCTTGAGACTGTGGCCGAAGACAAAACAGAGAATATGCCTGAGATTCTCAGCGATACCCCTATAACTACCGTCAAGGCCATCTCTCCCAACAGCAAGAGAGTCTCTCCTCCTCACATTGGCTCCTCGGAATCAGGATCCATCCTAGGGAAGAGAACTAATGGCCGGAAACTGATTCTGCGGTCTATTCCAGCATTTCCATCTCTAAACCCAAATCAGTGAAATAAAAGCACCATTTGCTCAGGCTAAGGAATACCAAACTCTTTGTATCTTTGTAAGATGTTCTAGATGATTTTCAAGCCTATCACTGTTTCATAATATAAGCAACATGTTATTGTAAGATACTTATCTTTTAGCAGGTAATGTAATATCACCATTCTAGTTTATAAAAGGCATCCAAAACTGGACTGAGATATGCTAAGTTCGAAACTTAGGAGTTAAGCAGAAGCTACAAAGGTTACTATTATTTCAGAAAGTTCTTGTAGAATTAGTTCGCTGATCAAAGTTGAAAAATAGACAGTAAACTAGATGATGCTACGTTTATTATCCAACCCTACTCTTCCTTAGCAGAAGATCTCATGCAGCCACAGAAACGGTTTTTCTTCTTTCTCGCTGTCCTTTTCCCACCCTTGTGGATAATGTCTCTCAAGAGTATCACTGTCCTACTCTCAGAGAACTTTGTCCTTCCTTTGCTTTTGGCTGCTCCCTCTTCAAGCTTTAGCACTGTTCTCTCAATGTTCTGCATCTCTTGCTGCATCTGCTCTATCTTCTCGGATCCAATTCTTGACTTCTCAATAACCACCTTTCTGTAGATATCTCTTGCGTCTCCAGTCTCCTCAATCTCCTTGGCAAGAATCTCGTTTGTGTTTGCAAGCTGAAGGATGGCGTCTTCTATTTCTTTCAGCTGCTTCCTCACTCTAGCAAATTCAGGATTAGTGAACTTGCCTGGTTTCTCGCTTAGATCCAGCTTGCCTTTCAGATCTCTTAGGATGATTCTAAGGCTTGCCAATCTTCGAGAATCAGCCAAAAGTCTCTCCATGATCTTTGCGTTCTCCTCAGTGCTTTTAGATAACTCTAACTTGTCAACAACTTTCTCAGACTGTGATTCAATAGAAGGGTTCCTGCTTCTGCGATGGAGACGGGGAAGGGTAGGCTTCTTTGAGTTCTTACTGTTCATCAGAGACTTGATGCTAGATTCTGGCTCAGCAGATTCTTCCCATAACTCAAGCATCTGGTCATTGGAACCACGGCTAGTTCTCCGGCTTCTTCCAAAGAACGGAGAGTCTGCAACATGATCAAGGGGAATGTCTTTCATCAATGAACCATTTCTCATCTCAGTTAATGCAGGTGATCTAGGCTGTCTGTATTCACCAGAGAAACTGTCCTCATGTTCAGTCTCTTCAAGGAGCCTGCGGTCTCTGCTTCTATGCGAAGAGCTTCGTCTTCTCTGCTTCCCAAGCCTCTTCTTTTCCCTAACAACTGCTTGCTCGATGATTTTAACTCTTGCTTTCATTTCTTGCAATAGCACAATTCCATTGTCTTGGTTGGTACTGCTATGTCCTACAGGTTCAACTTCTGAATCCTCATCATCCTGAGGAAATCGAAAGAGTTTATAGTTCAAGAGGAATATAAAGGCATATATGCAAAAAGCATATGTCATTTAGAAGGAACGCGAATAGATTTACCTCTCTGCAACGAACAGATGGCGCAGGGAGTTTTATCAACAACAGTGCATTTTTCTCTAGGGATTTAACATCTTCTGCTAGAGATGCTACCACAGGATCATAGGCAGACAGTTGAGTCTTCAGCTCAGTCACTTCATATTCCAAGAATCCGACTGTTTCTTTCATCTGTTTTATCTCTGTGGTCTTTGTAACAGTTTCATCTTTGAGGTTTTCACAAACTCCAGTGAGTTCCTTAACTTTGTTCTCAAGCAAGACTTCACGTACAGCTGAGATCTGTAGATCAAAGTAGAAAGATGTTGCCTCCGCATCCCAAAGTCCGAACTCATTGCTTTTCTCTTGTAGCTCCGAACTCAGGAACTCCTCTCGAACTCGCTGTTCCTGGATTTCCTTGTGTAGCAACTCCACCTCAACCTCCAAATTCTGCTTCACATTGCTAAGCTTTTCAATCTCTTCATCCTGTCTCCCACTAGATTCAACCAGTTCAGAAATTCGCTTCTCCAAATTTCTCCTTAGTTGTCTTGATTCTTTACAGTCTTCCCTCAGCTCTTCAACTGCCTCGCAGAGCTCCGCATTTGCGTTGTGTGTAGCCTTGAGCATCTCTTCGGCCTCTAGGAGCTCTATCGCCTTCTGTCTCAACATTTCCTCTTTATCTGTAATCTGATGTTCTAAGAGATCAGTTAGCTCATTGGCTTCTTCGAGGCTTTCCTGTAACTTCTCCAGTTTGCTATTAAGGTCCTGACTGTCCACCTCTTTCCCTTTTAACTTCTCCTCCAATGTCTTAACCTTCTGCTTCAGACCCCTATTACTATCTTCTAAACTTCTCAGGTTTTCAGCAAATGCTTCAACCTGCTTAGCCTTTTCAGACCCAAATGAATGATAAACAACAGACATGTTGCTCAAGGAAACAGCTTCTTGAAGAACGGCATCGTTGTCTTCCTCAAGTGTACACATCTCACCTTTAAGCTCTGAGAATTTCAGCTCCAAAGTTTTGTTTTTGCATAGAGCATTTGAGTAATTTTGATGCAAAGTCACGTATGACTCATTCAAACTCTCAAACTTCAAATGCTCGGTTTGCAGTTCAGATCTTAGCTCCATCTCCCGCTGCTCTCTGTTCATCAGTTCTGCTTTCAACTTCCGGTTCAACTCAAATAGCTCGAGCCTGTCCCTTTTCAGCATTCCATAGCGATATACCATATTCTTCAGATCTTCCTCTACATTATCTTTCTCTGATTCCACCTTCATGCCATCGGAGTGGAACTGTCCAAGTAGAGATAAGAGAACGGAGTTCTCAATTACAAGCCGCTGCTTCTCATATTCAGAGATGGACAGCGAACGTTTCAGTTCATTAATCTCACCCAAGATGCGTGAAACTGGAACTCTCTCTTTCACAATCTTCTGGTCAGCCGTCTTACAATCTGCTTCAAGTTGGAGTGCCTTGAACACTTGATAGATTGCACCCCTGCAGTTATCAATCTCATGAAGCAAGAACTCTGTTTCCATCTGTTGCTCAAGATTCTCGCTTTCAAGCTCAGAAATGAGCTTCTCTGAGAACGTTGACGCCTCCGCATATTTCTGGCACTCAATCAGGAGAGAGAAGTTCTTCTGTTCCAAGTCTTCTATAAACTTCTGCAAGATGAAGATCTCCACTTGAGCATTTACAGCTCTGTCAAGCTCTTCTTCAAACTCTCTTTTCCTGGAGCGACACTCTTCTCGAAGAAAGCTCACGTTACTCTGAAGATCTGCCAATCTGGTGTCAGTTGATCTTTCGTAGCTAGCACGCTCTTGCTTCTCTGTGGCTAATGAGAGTCTTAGCTCTTCCACTTGAAGATTCTTGAACTGTTTATCCCTCTGTAGATTAGCATATCTGCCTTGCAGTTCAGTGAAGTCCTTCTCCAAAACTCCTAGCTTCTCCTTAACACTGTTTAACTGAGAGATGAGAGACTCTCTTTCCTTCGTGAGCTCTGCCTTGTCGTTTTTGAGCAGGTGGAAGAATTCTTCAAAGCATTTTGATTTCTCCTTTACACCTTGAAGCTCAATGTTTGCACCAGAAAGGGATGTCTCCAGTAACGAGTTCTTTTCCAAGAGCTTCTGCATACTCTCAGTCATGATTTGCAACTGAGAAAGTAAGTTAGCTCTCTCGGCAATAAACTCAGATTTCTCTCTTCGTAGAGAGTCGCATCTTTCTTGCAGATCATTTGCCTTCTCCCAAGAACCATCTAGTTTAGTGTTTGATTCCAGAAGCAGCTTCTCTAGACCAACATTCTTCCTTAGAATGTCATCCATCTCACACAGCTTCTCGGTAAGAGCATCTTTATCATCTCTCTGGTGGTTGAACAGCTCAGTCAGTTTTGAGTTCTCGTCTTGTAGCTTCCTCACAGAGCTGGCAAGGGATTCAGGTTCCAATCCCGCGAGTTTCACTTGCTCCATTATTGCTTGATACCTCCTGTTCAAGCTGTCTATTTCATCCTTCAGACGATGGATCTCTTCTTGAAGAGCACTGCTTTGGTTTATTTGTTTAGCAACTTCTTCCTCGAGTTTTCCCTTCACCTCCATCAAACTAGAAATCTCGCATCTCTGAGTCTCTAGGGAGATCATAGAAGAGTCACTTACTTCGCGAATGTTTCGATTTTCTTCTTTGACTGAGCTGATCTCCTCTTCCAAGCCATGATTACGAGTCTCTAACTCCCTCAGCATCTCAACCCTGCTTTGAAGTTCCGAAGCGAGAACCTTTTGCTCCTCTTGGGACTGAGAATGCAAAGCTTTCAAACTTCTAAGACTGGCTTCGATTTCCAAAAACCGAGAGTGCTCATCTTGGATCAAACATTGAAACTTCTCAAGCTCGTTTTGCTTCCGGATAAGTTCTTCATCCTTAGCTGCTAATCTCTGTGTTAGACCATCTGCTTCTAACTTCAGAGATTCATTTGAGTTCTCCAGAACAGTACACTGCTCCTCTACAGTCTTCAACTTTGCAGCTCCAGCTAGAACTTCACTACTCAGTCTTTTGGCATTTTCTTGAGCATGAGAGACTTCTCTCTCTAGCTTGGATATAGTTTCCAAACACTGCTGGTAACGAATCATCAACCCGTCCTTCACTTCATTCACCTTCAGAAGTTCATGTCTCAGTGCTTTGATTTCATCTTCTGCTTTTGCAGACTGATTGCTTAGCAATTGAGCATTCTCCTCGGCCTCTTTCACCTTCTTCTCCAGAGTAGATATCATCTCAAGGCATATATTGTACTGCGCCAAGCCAGCTTCCTTCTCAGAATGCAATCTACTTTGCTCTTGCTTGAGACTCTCCGCTTCTGCTTCTGCTTTAATTGATCGGTTGGTGAGCCCCTTTATATCTTCTTGTACATGAGAAAATGATTCATCCAGATCTGCTATCTTCTCCATGGCTTGATTATACCGAAGAAGCGCAGCATCCCTCTCAGCTTCAAGCTTCGCAAGGCCTTCTGCAAGTATCTTACTCTCAATCTCAGCTTTGCTAGCACGTTCACCAAGCCCATTAACATCCTTTTGAGCGTCTTTAAGGTCTTTCTCTAGTTTGGTTAATTGATTCAAGCTCATCTGATACTGAAGATTCAAGGCTTCCTTCTCAGCCCCAAGCTCAACCAATGCCCTCTTTAAGCTCTCAACTTCTGTTTCAGAGCTTCCGACGCACTCACTCAGCTGACTTAACCCTCTTCTACTTGTGGTACTGTCAGAGTCATAAAACGGCTGGAGTCCAGGTGGCATTTTATCAGGCGTGCGTGGCTCGGAACAAGAGGAAGAAGCGGTATCCTCAATCATGTCGAAGGGAACTTGGTTAGGGAACGCCTCGGCCATGGTTTTGTGAGCGTGACGAAGCTCCACGGTGGCGTGATCGTACCTCTCTGCTAATGCACGGTAAGCTCTGTAAAATTCTTCCACCAGTTTCATCAGCTCTGGACGTTTCTTGTAGTACATCTCTGCCCTTCTTGCAAAAGAATCTGCATCTTCCTCGATGAGTTTAATCATCGCCTTGACTTTGGAGTCCATATCTGCATTATATTCAGTTCTCTTTCCAGTTAAATAACGGTAAAAAACAACACAACACCAGCAGTATATAAACCATATATAAAGAGAGATAAAAGGTACCTGCAAGATTCTGCTGGATCCATTTAGAGTTTTTGGGAATGTGACTGTCCCACCACCAGGAGTATAAGCGCCTGGACTCTGAGTGCAACACGGTAGCCATCACACCAGCTGCAACAAGGACAAAGAGTGGTCTAGACTTCACCCAAGGGTGGCCAAGTGCGAGGTAAGGATTCCAGGCCAGAATCAAACAGCTCTATCTCTACTGAAGAGTCCTTTGATCTCTCTTTATTTTTTAAAAAGCTTTCTTACACCTACAAAAACTGAGAGAAAGTCACACTATAAGCAAAATCTACAAAGCAATATTGTTCAGAGTTAAAGCAGATTTATTCCTTCTACTCAATTTAGAGGAATCATTAGAAGAACACACCTCTGGAGAGATTGGTGTCAAACGCTGGATCTCTAGCTTTTGTGTGGTCTTATGGAATAAATACTGGATCCTTCTGGAGAAAAAAAAAAGAAGATAATTTTTTCAGAGGAAGCATACCAAAATTACTTACCAACACAACAACAGAAACAAAGAATCTCGCTGCTGACAGTACTTAGTCGAATGATAAATCAAGAAATGGCTTAATAACAAACAACAGTGTAGTTACAAACAAAGCACTTAAAGTTAAATTAAACCCTGAGAAAATCAATAATTAGGACATGAACTACATTCAAAACAAACAAACAAAAAAATAGTTAATTAGTAACAAAACAGAAACTAGGATTACAGAAGAGTCAAATCAAAATCTTTGTCAGAAGCTAAAGACTTCAGATTTAACCCCAAAAAAAAATATCACACCAAATCTTTCGGACCAAAGAACAAACACTTCACCAAAAACTTCAGGAACATTAGACATTGCAAAAAACAAAACACACAAGTGGATCGAGATACAAAAGAAATGTATGAACTTGTCCAAATGGGTTCCTACATTAAACTTCAAAAATGGGTGTTTTCTTCAACGAAATGACACATCGAGTAGATTGGATCCAAGTGTAAAAAATCAAAATGTTATCTTCGCAAGTGGAGTATCAGAAAAAAAAAAGAGAAAATGAGTAGAGGAGAGACGATTTCTAATTAAAGGAAGAATGCAAAACCAGAGAGATCCAAAGAACATACCCAAGAAGAAGAAGGAGAAGAAGCAAGAGAAATGATGGTGAAAGTCATCCCATTGTCTTCTCTGTTTCACACTCAACAGCTCTTTCTCTGTCTGCAATTATAATTTCTCTCTCTCAGATTTGCAAGTCTTTGTGCGACAAAAATAAAAGATGAGAATGATTTGACACACACTGTAGTTTTTATCTTTTTTTTGGCTTTTTTAATAAATTGTTTTTATTCCAAAAAAAAAATAATAATAATAATAAATTGTTTTATTATTTTTTTTGGCAAGCTTTATTTTGGAAATTGCAACGTTTAATTTGTTTTCATTAATTACAGCGAATTAGGTAGGCTCCGAAACTAACTTCAACGGGTATTTTTTTTAAAGCAATAAGTTTATGTAATAACTAATAAATAATATGCATTTAAGGGAAATTGAGACTAATTGATACGGTCAGTTGTGAGTTTTTCCTTAAATAATTCATTGCAAAACTCCTTTATTTTTGAAATTCTGGTTCTAAAAATCTTTCTTAATCTTATATTTGGGGATTGTGTCAAACGTTGTTATTATTGCTTTTCAAATTTCAAAGCTTTGAAAATTAGTATAGTTGTTACGTCTAGTAAGTACTGAATTATGTAAAATCGGATTAATTTGTACCTCGTAGTTAGTGTAGAATTAGGTGCCATTTAATGTAGGTTGAAAATTAGATATGGTTCATGCGTAAATGATAAATCTGTCCTTTGCTCAAACAATGTTTTTCTTGGGTTTTACAAAAGGTTATTCCTTTAAAGACTGTCCACTCTGCTGATTTTGACCGCAAGGACTAAATATAAAAATATTAACATAAATATATTTAAAAAAATGTTTATGCTAGCTTTGTTCCCCTGTTTTCTTTTATATGATGTTTAACCAGTTTTCACATAAGAACATAATAAATATTTGTTTTTTAATTTACTATTTATTTTTCTATATACTTTCGAATAATTGTTTGTCAACTAAATTTAATCAATTCAAATATTTACAATTAATATTTTTTAAAAGTATACAAAAGTATTTTAAAAATGTAGAAAATTCATTTTTGTGAAACAAGAATAAAATTTAGAAAATCTTACAACGGAGGTAGTACTTAATTTACTCAAGATCATTATTACGATAGATCATAGACAAAGGCAGATGAAATTACTTTTCAGTATTATTCACCTAGATTTCTGGAAACGACTTGTATTTTGAAACAAAAACAAAATACTAAAACGTCTAATATAAAAGAACGAAGGGAGTAAAAAATATCACTTTACACTTTCAGTTGATAATTGCAAACGGCATAAATTTTATAAATAATTCCGACAAAAAAATTATAAATAATTTTATTAATCTAAAATAATATTGATCAAAGAAGTGTAATTAATAATAATTTATAAATATTGTAACAACTTTGTTATTCTGTGTGAAAAATATCAAAGTGACACTTATTCAGAAACAGAGGAAGTAGTTTTTAGAAACTATTATATTTAAGTAATTTTTAAACCAGAATTATTTTTACATATATTATGTTATTTTAATTGTTTGACGATGTATCATATTCCTTTTGATTCAATAGACTAATATTAATTTTGTAGATTTCTTTGTTTGAAATTAGATGATGTTTTCAATTTTTAATATAATTGTTATGCTATATAAAATTTTATATTTTGTATATTACTTTTATTGTTTGAATTATAGTTTGTTAGATGTTAAAGACTTTTTTTACAAAATATATAAAGTGAATTTTTTTTATTAATTTGTATGGACAATTCCAAAATGTCAAATAAAAATAAATAGAGAAAATGTTTGAGAAGTTTAAACTCTCCTTCAAGACAAGTTGATAGTCAGAACTCAGAACACAAGTTTATGAGTTAGGATAATTATTGTTGAATCTTATTAGTATTAAAAAAACGTCTTGATTGGATCCAAGAAAATATTTATAATACTTTTAGAATCATAAAGATATCGTTTGCTATTTTCCTACTTATTATATCATGTGTTTTTATTTTATAAATAGTTAAGAGTACAATCATTCATTCACCAAGTTTGTGTGGCCCATTTAGACATGTGTTCTCAAATCCCATAACTAATATATAGCCCTGTTCGAAAACGCGGTCTAGGCGGCCGGTTAATCGCCGGAAACACGCAAATCGGACGTCAGCCGTGGCGAATTGATGTTATTCGGCCAATAAATCGGAAGTTGAAAAAAAACTCAATGTTTTCATGGTTTTTACGTTTAGTATCGAATATATGTTTTAGATTTGATGTATTTTCACTTAAACTTATAAGAATAATGATTAAGATCTGTGAAATCGAGAAAAAAAAATGAACAGCGGCTGAAGTTTGCAGAGAAGAAGGAAGAAGATGAGGTCAATTTCGTCATTTTCCAATTCATTTAACCTAATTTTTAAAAAAGTTGACAAAACGAGCAGCCCCCTACTCGAACCCGGGTTGGCCCATATATAAATAGCGATTCGAACCACTAGACTAAGTCAGAACTACAATAATCATGCACATAAATAATATATATACCTAATCACAGATATAAATGCTCGAAATTACGCCCCGATTAATCCCCGTATAATCTCCGATTAATTGATTCGGCGCTAGGCGTTACCCGACCGCACGCGTTGCGCCTAACGAGTTCTTGAACATTGATATATAGTAATGCATATACCAAACAAATTAGAATATTTCAAACCGACATCTCTTTGTATATTAGCATGTCGATAATGATTATAGAATGCAAGTCTCCATTTAGTTTAATTTTATGCCTTTATTAAATAAGAAAGACTATATCTTATTATATAAAGCTTAGTTTTCAAAGTTACTAATTAACATGATTGCGACACATGGCGATTATATATTTTAGATTGCGACATGTGTGCAATATATTTAACATTATATACTGAGATTGATTTTTCTATTTTCATATCTTATTATATAAAGCTAATTATAATTTTCCTATTTTCCTACTCAATCTTATTAAAATAATTATTTTTGTAATTATCCTTTTACATTGATTTTCCTATTTCCCTATCTTATTATATAAAGAAAATATAATATTCTTACAAAAAATTTGTATAGATTTTTTTAAAATAATAACTTTCGTTTTATACAAATCATATATACTAATTTTCTACTCTCATAATAAAGAAAATATAATCTTATTAAAAAAACTTAATATATATCAGAATCCGTATAAACAAACATACTAAGATAACATTTTTTTATTTAAAATAACTAAATAGTATTGTTAAATTTTAAAATATTTAAAAATATAATTGCAAAATATTATTTAATAGTAATTGTTTTTAATATTGTAACATGTGTTAGAATCTCTCATGATTAAAAATACATATACTAAGAAAATAACAGACGAATTTTGAAAAATTAAATTTCAAAATTATTTAATATTAGATTTAATTTTTTTTAAAAAAAAAAATTTAATAGTAATTTTCCAGAAATTTTCCTTTTTAAAATCCTAAAGAGAAAAATAGATTTGTAAAATAACTAAAAGATAATTGTAAAACATTATTTGATATTAATTTTCCTTTTACAATGTTGACATTTGTAAAAATATCTCACAATTGATAAAATATATAACAAGATAATAAAAATATTTTTTAAAGTAACTTAGAATTATTTAATGACATTTTCTCTATTTTTTCATTTTGAAAAACTTTAAACAAAAATTTTTCAATAATTTATTTAATTATAATTTCAGTTTACTAAATTTTTAAAGGAAATATATTGTAAAAATTTGTTAATAATTATTTGATAGTAATTTTCCTTTTTCTAAAATCTTAAACATAAGAAAAGAAAATTGTAAGAGAATTTTTAATAGTAATTTTAATTTTTTAACTCCTAATAAAAACTATTTGTAGAATCAATATTTCAAATATGTTTTATGAATAATTAATTTCCTATTTAAAAAATAATAATCCAAAAGAAAAAAATGAATATTTACACCTATATATGCTATTAAAATCAATAATTTTTGTTTTCAAAATCACATAAACCAAAAGAAATTATAATTATTCATATATTGATCAATATATGTGATTTAACTCTCTTATATATTGTCAAGAGATACAAGAAAAATATATGTGAGTTTTTCTGCATGTTCTTTCACATCTTCGCACGTTATCTTTTTTGGGTGTCACATATTGAGAAAATAACTAGATATTCTGATCTTCACATAAAATTGAGGTCGATTTTTTTAAATAATATAATTGTCATGATGTCGTACGTTAGTTATTGATCCATTTTGTCATAATACTTAAGTATTCAATCCAATTTGATATGTAGCCACCCAAATATTTGGTGTTCCGAATAGCCAAAAAAATTTTTTGACCGAATATCCGATTCAAATTGTAAACATAAATTAAAAATAAATAAAAATTCCAAAAATAAGATAAAATAATAATAATATTTTATTAAAAAATAAAAATCTATTACATTTGAAAATTCTAATAAACAACTTAGTAAATTTAGCAAATAAAAATAGTATAAAATTTATATAAATATAATATTTATATAACTTATATATATGCATAAAATGTATCAAATCAGATATTCATTCTTAAAAGTATTAGTATTTATGATTTGCTTTATTTTGACTGATATTTTATATAAGTATTTACTTTGCTACGTAGAGTTACAGATATTCAAAATTTATGTTTAAATCGAAACAAATAAAGAATCGAGTCACAATTTATGGTTATTTTATCCAGCTTTATATAGATGTTATGTTGTTGTGACTAAGTTAATGTGACTATTATACTTATATGTACTGTTATAGATCCTCGAAGTTTGCAAGAAGACATTTCAAACTGAAAGGATTTCAATTTCCTATAAGAGCTATATAATGACTATCAACAAGAGTTAAGGTTAAGCTTAAAAAATTAGTCTATTTGCCAAGTCCAGTCTTACAATTATACATCGAACTATCTAGAGTCAATACAACTAAAGAGCTTCAGATTTTAAAAGCTTAGCGACAATAATGTTTTACAAAATATTATATAGAGGTTATAAAGTCACACCATGAATACTAATGTAAGCAAATTTGTTGTTTTCTTTAACAATATATTCGATATTTAGCTAACTATCAATAAACCATATTCATTGGTGTTGTATAACATTATATTTTTAATTGTCAATATAAACAATATAGAGAGTTCACAGTTCTATATGTTTCAATCAACTATAAACAATATTATTTTGAAAAATAATTAAAAATAAAGTATTTATTAAAATAAAAATATCAATATACTATTACAAACACCATGAATATTGAAACAGAAATATAAATCAAAATTTATAAACACGTTATTGTTATTAAAATGTCACGAATAAATACAGAAAATCCAAGAACTAATGTGAAAAAAAAATTTTCATTCTTTTATATGTTTTTGAAATTAAAATATCAAATAAAACCCGTGCAACGCACGGGTCCATATCTAGTTACTAATAAATAGTTGAAAATCAAGCTACTTTATAAAAAGAGACACGTTGAATATCTGTATAGTACGGTCTTGTTCACGTGTATTATCTTTTGATCTTTCCTTAATTAAGCTTATATTCATATAGCGGAGAAGTAACCGATCAAATAAGCAAAGGTTACAAAAAAAAAAAAATAAAAAAATAAAAAAAAAATAAGCAAAGGTTTATCAAATTTCCAATTACTATAATTGCTTTTGCAAAGTGAATTTCTATCACATTTTGCTGCGAGTATGCTAATCAATGGTGTAAACGGCTTCTCAACAAATTTCACTGGTCGTATTATCAAAAGAATAAACAAATTTCACTGGTCTCATACATGAACCAGAAAATAAAACAATATATGGCACTTTCACACTATCTACATTTGCTTATATATAAATTTTATTCTTCTTCGTAGCAAAGCAGGATTTTTCTTTCTCAACGACATAGTTGGATATTTTCTAAAATAAGTTGTCATATATATGCTTAAAATGACGATATATCATTTGATTGCCACAAAATCTGAAACATGTCATGTTATTAAATTAACGCCATGTTCATTCTTACAAACCAATCCACAAACTTGATGTTGATATATATATCGTCTTTTGTGTTCGAACTACGTCGGAATGCAAAAATGTAATCGCTTAGGAACAAAAATCTAACATGTATCATCTTTGAAAACTGAAGATAAAATAAAACAATAGCTAATATAATTAGAATACACAAGAACAATAAATGAAGATTGATTGTTTATTCCACCACATACGATATTCAGTAGAGGATCAAGAAGATCTTTTCCCGTTTATAAAGAAAAAGAATGTTCTAAAATACATTGTAGGGTTTTTTTCTATCTTCACTTGTGGACCAAACGGTCCAAACCTACCCCATATATATATAAATGTAACCTAACTCTGTAGAATCGGATTTTCTTTTGCACGCACATTACAAGCTCACCAACAAACATCAAGGGCAATATCTTCAAAATCACAAAAGGAGTAACTAAGGGGTCAAGAAGATCTCATAAACCAAAAGGAAGAAAAAAGAAATTGGAGTCACCTGAAAGAATAAAAAGGTAAGATGTCTTCAAAGTGTCATATTTTGTTTTCTTTTTCTTTTGGTTGGTTAAAGAATGCCCCCCAACACTTGCAACTATATCATCCTGTAAAGTCCTCTTATTAAAACATAAAAGAGGAAGGCAGAAAGATAATGCATATTCCATGGACCATATCACCATAAGGTTATGGGGCCATTGCTTTACCATCTTGTAATGATTATAAACATCCTCATATGATATTACAATCCTAAAAATGATGGGGCCATTGCTTAAATATAGTCATCTTATATGTATTTATTTATAATTAATTTGATGAACCCAGAAAAGGAAGTTAGTTTGTGTATGTAGAAGTTTATAACGGTGGGTGAATGGTCAGTGTTTTAACAACGGTGAAGTTTCATGGTTTAATGGTTGCCTTGTCGGTTTGGTAAAGACACATCAACGTCGCAGTTTGCATCAGTATTGTTTGTTTCCTTGAAGCCCCCTTTTTCATCTCCTGTTTGTTATGAACCAGCCCCGGTTTTGGGTTCAGAATCAATACCAAATAGCTTGGCTGGAGTTCTGGGCTTCCGTTGCCTAACCCAGTTGTAATACTAAATTGCTTAGCCGATTACTGGGCTTTCTTCTGGTCAAGGACCTCTCCAACATTGCCACAAACTGCTTTTGGGATACGGTCGATATATTGACGCTTTATGGCCTGTCAGGGACACGAAATCACAACTTGTTTCGTTGAATGAATACCTAGGCAGAGCTGTGCTGATCTGGAGCTGAACCAGGTCACTGATGTGATGTTGAGAATTTTTTTGGTAAACTTTCTTTTAATGGTGCAGAGGTGATGTCGCTTCAGTAAGGTAATCAACATAGTGTACATAATGGTTCTTATTTTGTTCGAAGGTTGCTGACTTCTCACAAGAAACCGTGAATAAATACAGTTAAGCGCTAGGTATAAATACCCTACATTGACCGAAACTCAAGAAAACTTCAGGTTGAAGTGACGGAAATTGCTCTTGTTGCTGATACTAGCTGGTAAAATGGATGATATAATTGTCTAGTTGTGATAGAGGAGAAGCTCTCGGTAATGAACCCTAAATGGATGACATAATTGTCAGTGATATCAAACCCGGTCAAGACGTCACTGGTAAATCCGTTGTTACAGAGGTAAACTACATAGCAAAAGAATTTAAAAGCTCGGTCTCTAAATAAAAAAAAACCAATTGACCTAGGACTTTGGCTTTCTTATAATGTGGGCAGGTGGAGCTGGCATGGTAATAGTAAATTGACAAGTGAATTCCTTCACTTCAGGTTAGCACCATACGAATCGTGTGAATTAAGTCACACCTCTGATGTTTTACATTTTTTTCGGCCTTCTTGTCGCAGAAAATATAAGTCTCAACCTTCAACTCTCCTCTCCTCTCCTCTCCATACGAAGCGTAAACTTTATTTTCTACAAAGTACAAACGGACCTTTTTAAACAACTTTCGTATTGGGTAACCAAAAACAATAAACCCTATATATATACGGCATATATCATTTCAGTATCAAAATCACTAAGAGTCTCTTACATAAATATCAATCCCAACAAATCATCTTTTTTTGAAAAAAAAAACAAAAACCCCACTGAGATAATAATCCAGAACAATGTATTCTTCATCGTCGACTGTACCTAAACGCGTCATTTTGATCCATGTCTTGGCCATACAACTTCTCCTTATAGACAGCGAACTGTCCTTAAACACGACCAATGCGTATCTCAACCACAAATGCTTGGTTAGTCAAGGAAAATACAAGCCGGGAAGTAAGTACGAGCAAAGATTAAAATTTATCATCAAAAGGTTCTATTCGGTCAGTAACAAAGGTTACGAAGGGTTCGGCGATTCTACTTTATCCGCTATTATCCAGTGCCGCGGAGACTCCTATGGGCCCAAGTGCCACGACTGCTTTGCCACCGCCCTCGCTGCTGTAATGTCACATCAGTTTTTTTTTTTTTGCTAAAGCAAATCAGTATTTATAATTAGTATTTTTTTATAATTAGTAAAAAAATATATTTATAATTAGTTATCTTTTCTTTAAAAAATTGTACAAATCTGTGGACAGAAAAATTTGTTAACATTTAGCATAAGATAAAAAACTACCTATTTTATGTTAATTAGTCTCGTGCAATCTCTTTATTGATTGTGGCGTAGATATTTATATTACAGCTTCGTAGGAGATGCCCGTGGTACAAAGGGAGGATAATATGGTATGACCAATGTCTTCTCTCGATTGACGCCAAATATTCTATTGGGCAGATTGATTACAACAATAATTTTTGTATGTCCAACGCTAAGAAGTTGGAAGGAGATAAATTCGCGTTTACAATAACTTGGAATACTTTCATGGACAATTTGACGACTTTAGCTGTTGATAATAACATTAACAAATTATCACCATTCTACTATGCGGGGAAGACGCGGTTCAAGGGTGATATGTTGTATGGAATGGTGCAGTGTACGATAGACTTAAACCCAAAAGCTTGTAGGGAGTGTATGGTATTTAATAGCATACATTTTCAACATTGCTTGAATGATAAACGAGGAGCGAGATTTATGAGTAGGAGCTGTACTTTTAGGTTTGAGTTTTACCCTTTTCTTGCCAAGCATGTCCAAAACAATTGAAGAATAAAACAACAAAATAATGAGTGAATAAGATAATGCTCGTATATTTTGTTGCTTTACACTACAAGAAAACACCCGGATTTCTGACGGCGGTTCCGACGGACACAAAAGTCGTCGGACGTTTTTGACGACTTTCCGACCAATTTCCGACAAAAAGAAAAAAAATACAGTCGTCGGAATTCCGTCAAAATAATCTGACGGAATACCGACGAAAAATCTGCCGTCAGAAATTTCCGACGACATTACGACGACCTTTTGATAAAACATGGTTCGTCGGTATTCCGTCAGAATATTGTGACGGAATTCCGACGACATTTCGATCAACAAATATAACCGTTGTGTTCGTCGGAAATTCGTCGGTATTTT
>OVBX01002012.1:0-22340 GCA_900406325.1 Erucastrum elatum | reverse complement strand
TAACTAGCCACATTTTATTATTTGTTTGAAGTCCGTCGATTTTGGCCACTCAATTTCATTTAAATAGAGAACTTATTCCTCCATGGATATATCATTACCATAAACATCATCTTACTACAAAAAAATGGATCCATCAGAATTTTCTTTTGATATCGAAGCTTACAAAAAGCAAGCTGAAATTGAATAGAAGTTTGTCATCAACCGGTTTAGAGAGCGTCGGAAGAAAATTGAAGAAGATTATCCACCTCGTAGCAAAAGAAGGTACTTCAAGAGAGATCATGTAGCAGCAAACCAACGATTGATTGACGACTACTTCGCCGATCAACCTACATATATGACGATTCAATGTTTCGTCGACGATTTCGGATGCGAAAACATGTTTTCCTTCGAATCGTTAATGACCTATCAAGCATTGATAACTACTTTACCCAACGAGTTGATGCAGCCAACAAACAAGGTATATCTCCACTGTCAAAATGTACCACTGCGATGAGAATGTTAGCATATGGTATGGCGGCCGACGCGGTTGATGAATACATCAAGATAGGAGGTACTACAGCATTGGAGTGTTTGCGTAGATTCTGTAAAGGAATCATACAATTGTATGAGCAAGTGTATCTCAGAGCTCCAACTCAAGATGACCTGCAGAGAATTTTGCAAGTTAGTGAGCGGCGGGGATTTCCGGGGATGATTGGGAGTATTGATTGTATGCACTGGGAATGGAAAAATTGTCCTACATCTTGGGAAGGTCAATTTACCCGTGGAGATAAGGGAACCACCACTCTTATTCTTGAAGCAGTTGCATCTCATGATCTATGGATCTGGCATGCTTTTTTCGGATGTCCAGGCACATTGAACGATATAAATGTTTTAAATCGTTCACCAGTGTTCGATGATGTTCAACAAGGAAATGCTCCAAGAGTGATTTTTTTTGTGAACCAACGTCCATATAATATGGCATATTATCTTGCTGATGGTATCTATCCTCCATATCCGACTTTCGTCAAATCAATTAGAATTCCTCAGACTGAACCAGACAAGCTATTTGCACAACATCAAGAGGGATGTCGGAAGGATATCAAACGTACATTTGGAGTGTTGCAGGCTCGATTCAAAATCATTCGCGAACCAGCTCGCATGTGGGACATAGGCGATTTAGCTATCATCATGAGGTCATGTATCATATTACATAATATGATTGTTGAGGATGAAAGAGATTCATATCTTCAACATTGGACCGATTATGACCAATCAGAGGCAAGTGGATCTAGTACACAACAACCATTCTCGACGGAAGTGCTACCTGCATTTGAAAATCATGTGCGTGCTAGATCTGAATTACGTGATTCAAATGTGCATTACGAATTACAAGCAGATCTAGTCAAACACATATGGACCAAATTCACAAGTAATCTGTAATTAAAGAGATTTGATATCTCTATGTGTGATTTAAAAGTTTTATTATTTTTATAAGTTGTGTTTATTGTATAATTAAGTTATGTGTGTTTTATTAGTTATTTTGTGTGTTAAGTATTGTGTTGTAATGCATTTTAAGTTTCTGTAAAACTTTAATTATATAATTTTGAAAAAATATATTTAGTGATATTTATATTTTCTATTTTTTATTTGTATAAATTTAAGTTAAAGAAATCTTATTTTATTTTAAATTATTTTAATTAAACTAATTGATAATTCCTAATAATAAAAAAATAGAATAGGGTGTTGAATTTTATTAAACAAAACTATTGTAGAGTATAAAAATTAAGTGGGTGTTGAATTGTGAGTTGAAATAGAAAGATGATGATGTGGAGTGTAAAAAGTGGAATTTAAGGTGTTGAATTTAGAGTGCAGCTTCTATTGTGGTTCATTATTAGTGAGAGTCCAGTCACGAGTCAGTCTCTTTCAAAAACAATTCTTATCAGTTTAACTGAAAACATGTCATATGCAGGATAGATGAAGCCGAAAAAGACAAAGAAGAAGAAACGAAAAAATGAAAAATCAGAAGTAAATCCTCACCGGTTATTAATGAGATCTTTCAAAAAAAAATAATTTCAAAATTTAAGGAAATTTAAGATTTGAGATTACAATACAATCTTTAAACTTAACAAATAGCTATTTCTATGGAATTGTCATTATTCTTCAACATGTTTATCCACAAATATAATAATTATGAAATGATTATATTACTAAGAAATATTAAACATATTAAATGAAACAATTATTTCAAAGTTTGCATTTTGATTAAATCTCACTTAAATCCACACATAACTACACTACAACATAGGTTGTTAAAAAAACTACACAACAAAATACTTTAAATCAATAATATCAGCTGCAACCAATATATAACTTTTTCATTCAGTTAATATTTTTTCAACTACATGTATTCTCTGTCGCATTTTTTAAACAAAAGAATGGGGTATATCATTGAATCAAAAAATTGAGAGAAATTTAATCTTTAATCAAAATCTTTTCAAATATGTTTATTTTGATTTTTTTCAGCTTAATCTTACAAAAAATGATTTAATGTTAAATCTTTCAGAAATCTGAAAGCTTTTACGAATCATATGTTGAAGATGAAGCTCTTTGTCGAAATAAAAACGATATGCTCAAAATGAAAACCCACTTTCAAAAGAAAATTACATACTTAATTATAAACCTATGATATTTAGACATCAAATATTTACAAAATCAAAATATATAAAAACACTTTAGAAAAGTATATGATACAAAAAATTAAATTTATTACGTTAACTTAAATTTTATTATTTAGTATAAGTTTAGAAAATATTAAAAATTATATAAATTTGTGTTATTAGCCAAAAGTATGTTAAAAATCCTAATTTTCACCAATTCACAAATATGACTCTTATAAAACGCACACAAAGTATAATCAAAGAGAGTAGATTTTGGCATTCAGGTTTTCAGATGAAGTACAGATCGGTTCTTTTCCGGACTAGATTTTACGAGTCCATACATTTAGACCTAACTAGGTATCTAATAATTTTTTGTTTGGATTCGGGTAGGTTTCCTTCAGGTATGGGTGGATCTGGTCCATATTTCAGATACCTATAATTTTTTTACGTAATGGATCTGGATCAGTCAGGTATTGGACCTGAAAATGATTCAAAGTAACCGAACAAAATTCTAGAAACACGAAAAATACTTGAAAACACCAAAACCCAAAGATATACAAATACCCAAAAAATCCAAAAATTCACTTGTGATCGAGAAACCGAAGATAACTAAAACTTCATCCACATTACCAAAATTTATTTTTGAAGTTTGAAATTTTATTCGAAATGCAAAACTATAACCAAAATTCTGAACCTAAAACTTAAACATATATGTAATACCAAAATATATTCAAAATATCTAAATATACCTATGAACACAAAATATTTCGGGTATATTGGTTACCCAATCGAGTC
This sequence comes from Erucastrum elatum, assembly GCA_900406325.1. Lineage (NCBI taxonomy): Eukaryota > Viridiplantae > Streptophyta > Magnoliopsida > Brassicales > Brassicaceae > Erucastrum > Erucastrum elatum. The sequence goes on along the minus strand of OVBX01002012.1, from coordinate 18,909 downwards.
TCTGATAGGATCCGTCCTCGAATAGAGCTATGCGGGTCCAAAAAAATTTATTGTATGTAGTTTTTCTAAGTCCGTATAAAGCAATACTTTTATGCAAACCAATTATATTTTAATATATTACAAATATATGTGTATTGAATAAAATAATCTGCGCTTTTGAATCGCGTATCAAAATCTAGTTTATAATATTAAAGCATATGACTGCTTATCAATCTGCCTTTAAATAAATTACAAAACATCCTATTTCTTTCCTTTTTAATGAAAATCGATTATTTTAAAAAATAAAATATACTTTATTAAAAGAGAATGAGTCTAAATAAATATACTAATACAAAGTTGTTTGGATTCTTTCCTTTGTTTTGGACTTCCCCTCTATATTATAACAAAACGTGACAAGTATATTTATCCCTGTATATCTATCCGGTTTTAACTCTATCGTTAAAATCGGTTACATCGCTTTATATTTGAACCATTTAATACGATTAGTAGACCATTGTACCAAAACTAATTATATGAGCCAGCAGCTATTTCTAAACCTGTTACATATTATACATACGGAACTAATGCTTCTAATACACTGCAAACATGTATGTATTAAAGACCTACGGCACTTTAGCTTAACGATCATACCACGTTACTCATCACAGCTTCATCCTGCCATTGTGTAGCTTCTGTTTTTGAAATGAAAAACCTTCTTGAATGTCTCACACTTTTTTTTACATGTCTTCTCTTCCTGAACCAAAAATTATATATGTCAACACTCTTATTCAAAATCACTTCTTAAAAAATCAACCATGTCTGTATTAAAGACCTAAAAGGTCATACCTTATACAATCATGCCACATTATCCATCGCGTAGTATATTATATGATTAACTTCTAATACATCTCACCATGGTCCATATTTTACTACAACGTTGGCATGCGTTTTTTAATTTGATCAACTTTCGAGCTACAACTTCAAACGATAAGCTTTGTTGATAACAAATTTTAAAAATATACATACGTAACAAACTATGTGAACAAAAAAAAAAGAATAGACTGTGAATATGCTAAGTTGATATATTCTCAGATTTCTTTCTTAATAATTTGTATTATAAACTAACCAAAAACAATTTCAATCACTTGGTCTACACGTTTGTTTACTATAGTGAATTGACCTTATTTCTATCAACCATAATATTTATCAGTTATACTTATTTTCTACCAAGATTTTCGGTAACTACATTGATTACAAAATATTCTATCATAAATCCTCTTAACCTACATCGACTACCAACCTCTCCTATTATAAATACTGACTAACTCAAAACCCTTTTACCATCAACTCTATCGAAACCAAAACACCACAAAAAAGCCATCAAATAAACAATTCCAAAAACATGGTTAATAATATGCAGATGACCTTCTCGAAAGACCTCAAATCACGCAAGTAAAAGTCTCCCATTTATGGAGACAATAGACAAAAACTGATGGTGATTCATTGGAGTTAATCCTATCGGATGCAAATGTAAGTTTGTTGTTCTTTATAGATTTGAGAAAACAGCCATTAAACCCCTGAACTTTCAAATTAAAGCAAAAAAAAAACTTCAACTTATGTTTGAGCTAAAAATCTTCAACTTCCAAATATTAGTTGTTTTAACTCTCAAGTTTTTGTTGACTCGGTCATTTAAGAAACCTGAGTAGTCAACTGTTAAACTCATTATAAAAATTGATGTCGTTAATTCTCTAAACGATGTCGTTTCAAAAAATTAGTCAAACGACGTTATTTTGCTTCTTTAAACAGTTCAAATACCTTTTTCATGAAACTAAATCTCCAAATTGATTTCATATTCCTCACTCAAAAATCTAGAAGATGAAATCGGTTTACTGTTCTTGTTTCGCAAAAAAAGATGATTTCGATGTTTACAAAAGCAAAACTATATTTATTTTTTATTAATGTTTCAAACATCTTTTAAACCAATGTTGTTTAAAAAGTGAACATACATCTATTTTTTCCAATCGAGTTTTACAGTTGACTATTTGGGTTTCTTAAATGGCCTAGTCAACAAAATATGATAGTTAATTGGCCAATATTTGAAAGTTTAAGATTTTTTTAGTTCAAACATAAGTTGGAGATTTTTTTGGCTTTAATTTGAAAGTTCGTGGTTTTAATAGCTGTTTTCTCTATAATTAATCGTATTTTATACGTACCATCATATAATTAATCATATAATTAATATTATTTATAAGTACTATCATATAAATAATTACATATATTATATTTTTAAAACTTAATATGAAATATAAAAACAAGAATTTTAATTTGTATTTCAAATTGGGCTTTGTATTGTATTTTTCTTATATATATTGACAATATTTTTTATAATAGACTTGATAAGTTAAGCCCATTATTTTTTTGCTAAATATACTACCCTTATTTCCAAAAAAATAATATTTCTTTTAAAAAGACTACAATCCATGTTTCCAAACATTCCAAATTTTTTTAATAGTCCTATTCAAGTTTCCAAACACTCCAATTTTGTACTTCAACTTTAATAATATATAGAATAGATATTATTTTAAAAGGAAAAATAAATAAAAATCAGTAATAATATTTAAATGTAATATTTTTAATTCATTAACGATATCAATGTGAGAGTTAGCATGAGCGTGACACATAAAAATCTGACTTGTCAAATAATATTATAGAGATATAAAATATGTAAGTTAGAAGATTATTGAATTTATTGTGAATTTAATTTAGGAAATGTTTTATTAATTTTGGAAAAGACATGGAAAGCATAGAATTATGAGTAATTCTTATTTCATTAATTTTGGAAAAGTCAAAGATTACTTAAAATCAGTTTCGCTTAATTACTTTAGTGGCATTAGGGTTGTAAATATTTTTGCAATTCTAAGTGTTAATTTTAAAGTGTACTTCTAATGTGTTAGATTTATAATGCTAAGACCTAAAATAAAATCCTAACGATCTCCTCTAGACGAGGCACCGGTTTCATTCTCTTAGGGTTTTAGTAGGTAAGATGTCAGAAGCCAAACTTGAGGAGCGAGTTTGTGTGGACAGAATCAGTGAGTTACCAGATGATTTGATCGTGGCAATATTGAGCCTTGTCACTACAAAAGACGCAGTGGTCACTATGCTTCTGTCCAAACGGTGGCTCTCTGTTTGGATGATGATACCTATACTTGAATACAAAGATGAGAAAGAAAGCAGAAAGAGCGTTTGGTGGTTTCTTCACAAATCACTGCAATACCACAAGGCACCTCTAGTAGACAAATTATCTGTGCTACTCGGGTCACAATGTCCTACTGATGTTGATGTGGGAGAGTGCGTTGCAAACGTTGTTGATCGTCGCGTGCGTAAGATAGTTTTCGAGCTTTTATGGTCTGCAGATCCAACGAGATTGCCCAACAGCCTTTACTCATGTGAATCTCTCAGGAAACTTTCTCTCTCCCACAAGATTCTTGTGGATTTCCCTTACTCTTCTTGTCTTCCATCCCTGGAAAAACTCGAGCTTTTCTCTGTGGTGTATAAAGACGACGATTCTCTCCATAGGTTTCTATCGAGCAGCTGCCCTGTTCTCAACGCTTTGCTTGTAATACGGAGAAAGGATGACAATTTGAAAACGTTCACCGTGAAAGTTACTTCCTTAACGTGCTTATTCTATCATAATTGCTTTATGAACAATAATGTTGAAGAAGAAGGCAATGGTAGTAGGTGCTTAGTTATTGATACTCCTGCATTGGAAGACTTCCACGTCATGGATACTTCGAGAGACTACTGCTCGACCAATTATATGCCTTGTCTTAAAAGTGCATATCTCAGTTCTAACTGTTACCCCGATGAAAGGCTTTTAAGATCTTTTTCATCTATCTTGTCTCTTCAGTTGTGTTTAAATCTTAAAACGGTACGTATAACTCTCTTTCTCTATCTCTATATATATAGTATTGTTCGCATCTACTTACGCTTTGCTTTGTATCATTGCAGCTTGTCTGTTGTAGCACCGTCAAATTTTCTCAACTTATAAAGTTAAGAATATATCCAGAAGATTCAGATTGGTTGGAACCACTTATGCTTTTACTTGGAAATGCTCCGAAACTAAGAAATCTTACGGTTGATGGTGTACGTATCCTCTTCTTCCACAGTATTACTTGAAATAAAAGAAAATTTTGATTAGCCATAGTTGGTTCTCAGTGCCGGCTCAAATATATTATAGACCCTGGGGCAAATTTAAAATTATGCCCTCTAACACTTTGTTTTTGAAGAAAATTATTCCCTCTAACACATAAAACAACTTATAATATAATTACTACACTGAAAATGTAAAACAATAATGTTTTTTTGATAAAAAAATTTGGACTTTTCTAAATTTATACATGTCATCTTTGAATAAAAAACATGCTAATATTTTCTTTATCGTTTCAATTTTATTGGATTCTCCGAAAAGACGTAAATAAACAAACATAAAATAAAATAAAGTTCTTACAAGTTATGTTTTATAAATGTAAACAACAAGGGTACAAAAGCAGAAAATTTAAGTGTGAGTTGAGTTTTTACATTTTATTTTTAGAAACAAACATTTTGAGAAACAAACACTTTGAGAAACAAAAAAGGAAGTGAACAAAAAATCTATCAACACTAAACCACAAAATAGTTATCTACACGTAAGGGACAAACAAAATTTATCTACACGTTGGGTTATTTTTAAAATTGGGCCCTGCAGTAACAAGTAAAAACTCTCTATACGTATTCATTGTTTATTTCTTGAATTCTTTTTCATGACTATGAGTGCTTTAGTTTTCAAATGTAAAATCCAAAAATGTAAAAATGCTTAGCTTAGAAAAAACAAATTTGGACCCCTTCTTTCTCTGGGCCCTGGGGCTACGCACCGATTGTCCCTCCCACTTAGCCGGCACTGTTGGTTCTCAGGAAAACATAGATCGATACAAGGATGTTCTACTTACATGGAACCAACCCAAATATGTTCCCGGATGCTTGTCTTCAACACTCGAAATATTTGAGTGGATAGAATATGAAGATGGAGAAGAAGAGGAAGAATTCTTGACATACATTCTAGCTCACTCTAAGCATTTAAAGACCGCGACAATCTCTCTTAGACCCAGCTACGTTCTTCAAGTGCAAGGTTTGATCATCGAGGAGTTGAAAGATATTCCTAGGGTTTCAACAGCATCTGAGCTTTTGTTCCAGTAAAAAAAACTCTATCATATGAGGAAGATTATGAGTGTGCAAACTTAAATTGTCATGGTTTATTGACCCTTCATTATAATCTGAACAGCTGATTTTACTTGTATATATACATACAACATGAAACGACCAGAAAAGCTTTAAAACTACTAAAGAAAAGCTAGAAAAGGATTAACTCTCTCTTCGATGTATTCCTCAATCTTGTCCCTCCTTTATGTTCGCCTTTGATGTGTGTTTTCATAAGAGAAGCGTTGGAATCCAGTTGAGTTTACCAGTGTAAACTTGTAGTTATTGTTGTTATTATTACTCAACTATAATCAGACCGAGCTCTGGTCTAAAAAAATTTCCAGATTAGGGTAAATATTTTTTTAAGTTAGGTCCCTTTTCAGCAATTTTTTTTTTATTCTTACGAGATTATAATTTGCACAAGGTTCATAACTTTAACGAGACGGGCATGACCAATATGTTTAAGAGTCTATTCTGAAGCAAAAAGGTGCATGCAATAAGCTCTCGAGCTTTAAATATACGTGTGTACTCATCAATGTCTTTTTTTTTTTTTGAACTCATACTCATCAATGTCTATAATAAAGGAAAATAAGAACGAACACAAAATTCACAATAAAGAAAAAACTAAAGCCATTTTTTAGTTCTTAACTAGAGATCGAAAATGGGGGAGGCCAGTAAGGGAAATCTAATCTCCTTAATGGAACTATCTCATTATCTTCTTCGTCATCATCTTTGGTAAAGAAGGTAGTGCAAGTTTTTGTGGTGATATCATAAACACCGAAGCTGTAGCCAACGAAATAGATGCAGTTAGGCTTGAGTCCAGGGGACGAGCTGGCCGGGGCACAGTAAGCCTGACTATGTCCAACAAAAATGCAGAGATCTCCGATGTCTTCTGTGTACGTCATAGTCTTATCATCTTCTTCTGTGTATATAATAACCTCATTTTTATTTTCTTCAGCATATCCTGTCTCTTTCTCTCTAAACACCATGAACTTTTTGGTTTTGTGCGTCACTGATCTCACCACATCGTTGTAGTTTTCATCTTCATCGAAGTCCTCACCCTCGTACTCCTCACCGTACCTGCCAAAGGAAACAAGATTAAGCCAATGTCATATTGATCAAGAAGAAAAAAACGACTAGGTTATAATCACAGAACATACCATTTAATGTAGAAAAGCTCTCCAGTGGGTGATTCCACAAGATGGTCTGTCCTGGAACAAGAATTCAATTCCTCCAACTCACTACCCACCGACTCAGGATAATCTTCAAACCCGACGCGCAAGAACCGAGGCTTGTCGTCCTCGTTGAAGTTGAGATCCAAAGAGCACAGATGGCTGCCTCCAGGTGATGGAATGTAGAACCGTTGATCTTTCTTGGAGAACATAATACTCGAGAAAGAGCTTATAGACTCAGGCATTGGTTTGATGTGTATCCATTCGAATTTACGAAAAGGTCTACAAAGACTTAACTGAGAACCAGGTGACTTCACACACACAACCCAATCTTTTTTTCGGTCAGAAAGACAAGACATGGCAATGTTCTGGATCTTGGTACCACAAGGCAAAGGAGGTAGATGTGCAATTACTTCTCTTATCTCCGGGTTAGAGGGTTTGTGTTTGAGGAGAATAGGAGACGTATTAGGGAATTCCAATGATCGATTACGCGAAAAACCGGAAGTCATCGCTTCAAGGACCTCCTCCTTGAGTTTCAAGTCTCTAATCAAGATTTCCTTTTGATCGTAGGAATTTGGGGGACTGCTTCCATACCATTTCGTCACAGGACCATCGTCTTCAACGGATGAGAAGTTGGTGAGGTAGTCAATCAACATAAACGGAAAGGTTGGTGTTGAAGATGAGAACATTCGAATGTTTTGTGCAGTGTGTCTCTGTACATTGAAATAATTGAAGACAACTAAACGAAAAAAGTTATAAAAAGAAAAGAAAACAGAGCAATAGAAAGCTTACGATGACATTTCTGAAGACACAAGGTTTGTGAATAAGCTGGAACATTGTGTAAACCCTAAACAAAATGTCTGTGAATCTTGTGAGTATTCAATCTCTCTATCGTGGTTTAGGTTTAATATATTGAGACTACGCCTTGGACACCAAGTTTACATTAAACGGAGAATCGTTACTTATGGAAAGTCAATATGAAAAGGTTTGTGTTCATCAAAATTTATTGCTGACCCCCGAGGAAAATATAGCATTTGAAAGACCCCAAAATTATCGCAAATTGAATTTGGCCCTAAAAGTGAAAACACAAGCCTACGAAAGAAGACAAAATTAATAAACACTAGTGGTTGGCCCGCCCTACGTACGGGTGAGTTTACACTAAAACTATAACATAATTGATTTATGCATCTAAAACCGAGAGTATCATAATAAATTTGAGCTTTGAAGATTCAATTAGAACTAAAAAAGCCCAATATCTATCAATACGTTTGGAGATACTGTCTAAGGTTAAGCTTATGCTTTGGAATTTAGAAAAAGACAAAACAAAGACTGTAAGAAAAATATTCTCGTAGGTTGAATCATGGATAAGGAATGAGAGATTCATAAGAAGACGAAATAGAGATTGCATGAAGATTGTTATCAGAGGTCGAGCAACGGAAATTTTGATTACGACGATGATTTTTGTTTCCGACGCTTTCATCTCTCATGGTGGTCTTGAGCTGTCTCACCAGCCGTTCATTTTCTAGGCTTTTTTCTAGGTTTGGATCACTGAGCCTCATTTATATTAGTTTTGTTATGAGTCTCATCTTACTTTACAGTATTTATGTTAGCATAAAAACAATGTGTAGTTACAATATTTATATTAGGCATAAAGACAACATGTAATTTTTAAATTAAATATATAGAAAAACAACGTTAGATGTTAAATTTTAATACTGGACATGTGTCGCAACCCCCCCCCCCAGGTGGCAGAAGAAGAGGGAGAAGTATTTAGACATTTGTTAGGTATAAGATTGATAATTGTAGTATTAAAAAGTGTATTATATATTTTTCAATTATTTGAACATTATTCTTTTAAGATGTTTTTTGCATTCTTCCCATATTTTGATATTGAGCCCTCATAATCTATATATTTCATTTACCTTTCCGGTATGATGTACTTCTCACCATCATCGGAAAAGACTCACCTCCATGCTCTTCTTCTACATTNATTTACCTTTCCGGTATGATGTACTTCTCACCATCATCGGAAAAGACTCACCTCCATGCTCTTCTTCTATATTATGTTTTTTTATGTAAGATTATCTGGTATTTGATATAAATCAGGTTTATAAGTTACCAGTTGTGTGATTGTTTTTTATAGTGTTGTTGGCTATTCAAGTCAATATTAATTGTGCGTTTTTTTCCTCAGATTGTCTGGTATTTGTTATAGATTAGATTTATTAGTTTCATGCTATGTGATTGTTTTTCACAGCGTTATAGGTTATTCCGGTCAATATTGGATGCTTTTTTTTCTTACTAAGAAATTTGTTGATGTTAGGAAGTGCACCTATTTGGGTTGAGTCAGAGTTTAGTCGTCTTTAATGTTGCATTCTTCTTCGTTAGCTTACCATCGATAATCCCTACTCGGTTTGGTTTTCAAGATCTGGTTTTTGATCTTTGCCTTCTATGCTCTCTTTCATAGTTTGAAGATGGCTCAACGGTTTGCTGATTTTGTTTCGTATATCCTTTCATGTATGTTCTATCATCTTGTTACAGTTTTCATCACTGCTCATGTCTTTAGTGACCCTCTTTTTCATTAAATTTGCGACTCCATGTTTAGATAATGTTTTCTTCCGTGTATGCTCTGTAGATTTATAATGTTGTTTTTGGTCTCAAGTTTGGGCTCTGGTTTTTTGGTAGTTAACTTTCATTTTCCCTCATTCAGGTTATATGTCTTTTTCCAATGTTTTTCTTAGTATAAGTGTGTGAAGTTAGTTTTGTGGAATTTTGGTTTTTTCTATCTAGAGTTTTGTAGTTCCTCGCTGGTGGATGTGCATGTGCTTATGGTGTGCTGAGTATTTGTCTTCTTGGTTGGTGGCGATTTTGCCTTCTGTTAAATATTCTTACTCTAACACGCTTTCTTGGTTCTTTGTGTTAGTCTTTGGTCACGTTTCTTTGTATCCGAGAAATGCTCTACTTTTTTGACATCTCCTTGTTATGGCCAAAATATTCTATGATAAAATGAGCTAAGTTAGTTTTTGATCTCGTTTCAGCGCTAAACCTTTACTTAGTTAGTGTGTCTTTGATATTTTTCTTTTTTTCTATAATTGTAGAGATTTTATGTTTCGATTATGAATTGTGCCATTTTTCTTAATTTGGTCAATATTAAATAAATGTATTACTTGTAAATGAAATAATAGAAAATAATAAAAACTAATAAAATTGTGAAAATTTATGTTTTTTAGGCTCCGGTTTGGTGCTAGGTGTTAGGTGTTTCCCTTCTGCTATGTTTTATATCGATTTTATGTCTCCGGTTTGGTTCTCTGAACTAGACGAACATAGATCATAGTTTAACATAGATCATAGTTTAGTTTTATTGTTGTAAAAAATGTTAATTTTAGCTGTGAATAAATTAAAAATTAAAACTATATTTATACTATTTTATTTATTTTTATTCATATTATATGTTTTAATTAATAAAATTAATTATCAAAATTTAAAAAATGATGGTTAGTGTGAAAAAAGATTTGATAGTGCATAATTAGAAATGGTTGAACTAAATTGTAATAATCTAAGAAATGATTAAAATGTAAAAAGATAGAAAAATAGGACACATGTCAACAAATCTCTCTTCCACATGTCCTAAGAAGAGAGAAAAATCTACTTTATATATATATATATAGATCCGCTTTCGGTTTGGGTTCAGCTTCTGATTCCGGTTTAACCAACAGATTTGATGTTATTTGTCGGATTGGCATTTTGAAGTCTTTTTCGAATAATAAGGATTAGTAGTAATCTATGAAAGGATTTGATCTTATACATGCACGAGGAAAGGAAAGTAATAAAAAAAGAAAGAAGATGAGTTTTTCTTTACTTTTATCAATTAGGACCCATGCGAGATGGAAGTCTCATGCACAATTTTGAATGAGAGAAAGAAAGTGTTTCAGATTAGCAACTCAAATTTTTGATATTCATTATTTCTCATCAAATGATTCGCATTTTCTTCTAGAAATTCTAGCTATTCTAAGCATGATATTAGGAGATCTCATTCTATTACTCAAACAAGCATGAAACGTATGCTTGCATATTTGTCCATAGATCAGATCGGATATATAATTATTAGAATAATTGTTGGAAACTCAAATAGTGGACATGCAAGCATGATAACTTATATGTTGTTTAATATCACCATAAACTAAGAACTTTTGTTTGCATTATATTATTTGGTCTCCACACCGGAAGTTCCGGAACTAATAGCGTTTGTGATTATGTAGGATTATACTCAAAAGATCATTTTTGACTCTCTCTTTATCTCCATGTATCTTATCGCTAGAAGTCTTTCTCTATATGCAGTTTTTTTTGTTTTGAAAAATTCTATTTATTCTGGTATGGATGGCAGATATGCCAATATTTCTTGGTTTCAATAAGACTCAGTACGAACGTTCCTTCTATCTACTATTATCAAAAATAAAAGTTATTATTGACTGGACGAAACCGAAAAATAATCCCTCGCATTCAAAATTATAGAATATGCCATTTAAGATAAACCAATTCCATCTAATTGAGTATAATTTTATATGTGATAGGATCTACTGTACCAGAAATATCAATAAACATGATTACTGCGATTGCTCAGCATACCTCAAAATTCATCTAGTACTTTTTTTCGTTTACGTACCTCTGATTCACCTAGCCGTCCCCCTAATGGGGTGTTCCTTGTGGTATGTCTTTCTCCATTGCTGCATTTCATGTTTTTTGAGCTTCGAACTTTCAGTCTTTCACGATGAGTATCTTTGGCATTTTATGTCATGCCCGACGAATTCTCTAGAATCGGAGTTCTTGACTCCACTCTCTTTGACCAAGGAAATTTAATGGAGTTTTCATCATATGCTACGGTATTAGCCTCAACCGCCTCACCGACAGTTCGTTCCTCCTAGTTAGAGATTCAACTAGTCTCTCCAGGAAGTCTCATCGATTTAGAGCTGATTTTCTATGGTCTAATGGGCTGTTTAGCCAAATCCAGATCCTCTTCGGGTAATTTTGCCCTCTTTCAAACCTTATCATTTGGATATATCAACGTCATTTTCGACTATGACAGGCTCTTTGGAGCTTCGGCTGCAGGGATACAAGTGAAAACAATCTTTGGATTTCCTTACTTTGAGCAAGCTTCACCTGTTAACACTTCTATCTTAGGATTTAATCGCTTTTTTTTGTCCATCGTGTTCTGGTTGTTATGTCTTAACGTTAAGCACTGCTCCGATTGTAATCACTTAACCTTTAAACCTCTTTTATAATATAATCCGTGTTACAAAAGAAAAAAAGAAGTGAGAGAAAAAAAAAGCCATCTCTCTCCCCGTTGACGGAGAGGGCATGTGTTAGCTGTTTGCAAATATAAAAATACATATACAGAGCAATCATACGTATTTTGTATACATATATGTATGTATGTATACAATATTTAAATACATCTCTTTCTTTCTGTGTCGATGCAGTGTTTCTTGGGTCAAATGATCCGAAACAAAGAAAAAATCAAATCTCTGCCATTCAAGAAACTCTTTTAACTTTGCTCTCTGATTAGAACTCTGTTTCTTGGATTTTGGTTTCCTTTAACCATCAAAGTTTGTTTCTTTCCTCTCTCTTTGGATTCTTCTTTCTTTGCTCTGTGATTGTACTCTTTTTTTTTTTTGTGTTTGAGTGTTATTGGGTCTTTGCCGGGGAATTGAAGTTGTGATTCTTCTCTGTTTTCAGAACTTCTCTCTCTCATGGGTTGCATAATTTCTAAGAACAAGTCTCCAAAGAGAAACCATCATCATCTTCCACAACGGAAAGAATCATCCGACAAGCGTTCTTCCTGGATCAATTCTTCGAGGATCGACGATGATTGGAGCCAGAGTAAAGACGATCAACAAGATAAATCGAATTGCAGAGACGCCAAAGTTGGATTGGTCGAACCCGAAAAGTTCAATTCTGAGAAACATCCCGAGATTCCAGAGATTGGTGATACAGACGACGATGAGGAAGACGAAGAAGAAGATTCAAAGGAACTAAAGAGAGAGCCTAGTACTACTGTTTCAAAGGAGGAAGCACAAGGGTGGCCTGCTTGGCTAGTCTCAGTTGCTGGTGAAGCACTTGTGGGTTGGACTCCACGACGTGCTAGCTCCTTTGAGAAACTCGACAAAGTAAAACCAACTTTCTGCTTATTTTTTTTAATTATTATAAGTGATGATGATGAACTCTTTTTATTCTTCTTCTTGGATTTGCAGATTGGTCAAGGTACTTATAGCAGTGTATACAAGGCTCGTGATCTTCTCAACAACAACAAGATCGTTGCCCTCAAAAGAGTCCGGTTCGATCTCACTGATTTAGAAAGCGTCAAGTTTATGGCTAGAGAGATCGTTGTGATGAGAAAGCTTGATCATCCCAATGTACTTAAGTTAGAAGGCTTGATCACCGCCTCTGCTTCGTCTTCTCTTTACTTGGTTTTCGAGTACATGGATCATGATCTCCTCGGTCTTGCTTCCATTCCCGGTCTCAAGTTCTCTGACTCTCAGGTACTAATACTACTTACCCTTTCTCTCTCAAGTATATATCACAACTAAGTTCTTGTTCTTGTTTCTTTAGGTGAAATGTTACATGAAACAGCTTCTAAGCGGGCTTCATCACTGTCACAGCCGTGGTGTTCTGCATCGTGATATAAAGGGATCAAATCTACTGATTGATAGTAATGGAGTCTTGAAGATTGCTGATTTTGGATTAGCAACGTTCTTCGACCCGCGGAACAATGCTCCATTGACTAGCCGTGTTGTCACTCTTTGGTATCGACCACCAGAGCTTCTTCTCGGAGCTTGTCACTACGGTGTTGGTGTTGATTTGTGGAGCGCAGGATGCATCTTAGGCGAATTATATTCCGGGAAACCTATCCTCCCTGGCAAAACTGAGGTGCATATACAATATTAAATCTATCTTCACATAAGCTGTAGTTATAATATAATGTTTTTGTAGGTGGAGCAACTGCATAAAATATTCAAGCTGTGTGGTTCACCAACAGAGGATTACTGGAGGAAACTTAAGCTACCACCTTCAGCTGCGTTTAGACCTTCCCTTCCTTACGGACGACGTGTAGCAGAGATGTTTAAGGACTTGCCTACGAATGTTGTTTCTCTTTTGGATGCTTTACTCTCCATAGATCCTGATCTCAGAGGCTCTGCAGCTACAGCTCTTGAGAGTGAGGTGGTTCTTTTAACTTTTTGTTTGATACTACTTTTGTGTGATTTGATGATGATAAGACATGGTTATTGTGGAGCAGTACTTCAGAACAGAGCCGTTTGCTTGTGATCCATCTTCTCTACCAAAGTATCCTCCAAGCAAAGAGATTGATGTTAAACTCCGCGATGAAGCGAAGAGGCAACAACGACCCGCACAGGAGAAGCAAGACTCTCAGACTAGAAGATCACACGAAAGAAAACTTATCCCGCCTGTAAAAGCTAACCCATCACTCACAGCGGCTATGGAGGTAACAAAGAGGCTTGATCTGCTATGGTTTGGTGTTGTTGCCTCTGATCCATCTGAATATTAACTTAAAACCAAAAAAAAAAACTTGTTGGCCCAATACAGAATCCTTATCTAAGAAGATGTGTTCCGGGTCATTCAACAAACCAAATGCAGATCACAAGAGACATGACCAGCAACAATGCGACAAGTGGAAGAGTCTCTTACTCAGGTCCGATGATGAAAAACAGGAATGCAGCCGCTAGAATACCTTCAGGTAGAGGTATCTTAGGAGGACAAGTCGCCTCAGATCAACGAATAATGGATCAGCAAAAGAAGAATTTGAGAGCATTCAACAGGACTGATACAATGGATAGTAGCAAGAGGCAAATCAAAATCCCAAATGACCCATCTTGGGGGGTAAGATTTCTTGTTTCCGTTAACTTTTTTGCAGACAAGAATCTGTCTTTTACTTTACATTGTGGTTTATATCTTTCTCTTTATGTGTGTTTTGTTTACATAACAGTATGATTCTGTGGATAACAAAATGTACATGTCGGGTCCATTGCTGGCTCAACCAAGTAAAATGGATCAAATGCTGGAAGAACATGACCGGCAGCTCCAGGAATTCACCAGACAGAAGGCAAAACATTCAAGAAACTGAATCATGCGTCTGAAAAAGAGATCCGCTAGCTTTTTATCTGGTACCTTTCCTAGATTTTGAAAAGTTTGTAAAAGAGAACTATAAGAAAAAAAAGCTCAGCTCTGTAATTACATAGAACATTTGTACAAACTCTATGTCTATATGTACATTATTACATACACGTATGTACATTTCTCAATATATTATTAGAGATGTGTACATACATGCACATATGTTTTGCATTTCATTCGTTTTATACAGTTATGAAGTTATCAAGATAGGTCAGATAAGATTTAAAAGATGATCAATTGGCGAATCAGAATAACAAATCATTCTCATACACCGAAAATGTGTCAGAAGGTGTCCTAAGATATTTTCTGATTATTATCATCATATTTCTCCAACTTCTCATCTTTCACAAATTTGATACTTATATAAAAAAATCTTATTATTTTTTTACCAAAATTCGAAACAGCAATCAGGAAAATTTTAAATTGAAAACAAAATAATCATGAACAACAACTTTCATCACATTCTTCTGATAAAATCGATTGAAACACAATTCTCTGTGAAGGAGAAACAACGAATTGATAAACAAAAGTAAATAATCGTAGAAGGATTGAATACTGGCATCTTATTAGGTGATAGAGTGGAGGCTGAGCTATTTATAAGAAGCCTTAGATTCTTTTTTATTGAAAACTCAAAATTTTAAATCTTGTTTGGATACAAGTATATGACTGATTCCAGTAAACTGCAATATGATTTATTTTCCTCTTTACACTCAATTTGAGATTTTTAGGCTAAAATGCCCACATGTTTAAAGTTTATTCCAAAAATAACGCTATCACGTTTACAATAGAAAATATTATGTCTCTATTTCTAGTTTCGTTTGCTACTGAATCCACATAAAAAATTTAACCGTCATAAAATGATTTTATCTTTGATGTTCCTTTCACTCTTCCAACACATTAAATTCAACAAAAGTTTTCTATCCTACTATATGAGAACTTAGTTGTGGTGGTGTCATTGTTTCATTTAAGACTCGCATTGGTTACCATATCATGGTGTTTATCAGTCGAGGCTGCCTAAACGTAACCTGGACGTAGAAGGTACTAGACTCACATGGACCAGATCATGGCTATGATGACTTTCAGTAAGTGAGAAGATTTGATTGTTGAAATTATAAAGATTATACTTTCAAATTTTTAGCTTATGCTTTTACTCTTACGTTTTATACTATTGTTGAATAATTTTAGAACTGTAAACTTGATAAAATATAAAATAAATAATTTTAAACTTTAAGATATATTATCAGAAAGAAGTTATGTCATTGAGTTTCAATTTTAAGATATATTATGAAATTTCAAATTGAAATTATCTGGAACCTCGTTATTTACGTAGATTCCACAAATTTCTACCGATTCATTTGAGTAGAATGACCATTCCATGACTTCCACACAAATATTAAAAACATACAAATGAAAATAACTTTGAAATTCACTACAATTTTGATAAAACAAGTACATTGAGTCTATTATACTATTAACATTCATCTTAACCTAACTTTTTATTCGATGTTTACAACGAAATGTATGGTTTAAATTAGAAACATTTATGGTAAAAACAGTTCAAACAATGCAGAACACATGCAAACCAAATAAATCATGCATGAGAAATGCGAATCCAGTAGATCAAACAGTTTTTATAGTTTTGAGTGGCAAACACAATTCAAATAAAGCCAATTAAATATCTAAAATCAAAAAACTTTTTTATACTAAAGTACAAGTCACTCTACCAATCAAATTTTGACACATTGTTCGTTTTTTGGCACTAACACATGAATCCTATTTCATATAATTTTAAGAAAAATTGTTATGCAAGAAAAAAAGTAACACACGTTTCTAACAATCCAATTAAATTCAATAGTCTCTTTCCAACGGTAGTTCAAAAAAAAGGCCATTTCCAACAGTTCTTGCCTACAACTCCACTCCACGATCACCATTCACGTCAATCACTTATTAACTACTTTCATTCCATCATTTATATTTATGTGATGTCATCGTAAATTTCTTTTTATTCAAGTCTACACAACGTTTTTTTCCAAGATAAATTGGTATCTGGTGTATCATCTCATATTTTCTCTTTTTGTTGTTGCTTAATTTCTCTGGATCTCATTATTTTCTCTACCTTTTCACTATGATTTACCTTCTATATCTCACGGGCCTGCGTGGAATTCGAAGATTTACTCCTAAGGCATGAGAATAATACACAGGGAGGTAGTAGCAAGAGTGTGAGGAATCACGTAAATAAACTTGTGGAATACCTATGCAGCAACTTAGATGGAAACAGTGTTGAGGTAAGTGAGCACAACACTACAAAAAAAACATGACACATTCTGAGGAATTTCTAAGAAAATACCGATGAAATATCGAATTTCCAACGATGTGGTATGCNACCTATGCAGCAACTTAGATGGAAACAGTGTTGAGGTAAGTGAGCACAACACTACAAAAAAACATGACACATTCTGAGGAATTTCTAAGAAAATACCGATGAAATATCGAATTTCCAACGATGTGGTATGTCGGAATATTCTAAAACCATGTTACAACAATTTTAAAATAAAAATATGAAAATATTAGCAATTAACTAAATACATATCAAATATGTTTTTGCAAACTATTCGTAAGATTGTATCAATGAGTGCGCTTAAGGAAAAATATATTTATCACTATATCTACTGTTTTTTTAATGACAGTATAACAAAACAGTTAACATTATCTTTGGAGTTGTAATGGATTGTCATGTGATGTTGTACATGTATTATGAATCGGCTAGTGAAAAGATTGAAACTTGTTGATTATCTTTTTTTTTTTTAAACATACATGTCAAATGTTGTCTATGAAAACATTTGAATCAATGAGATTTCATTTTCATTGTATGTTGAATATTTAAATCAATGAAAAATTTATTTTCAGTATGTTGTAAAGAATGTCTAGAAATAGAGTTGATTTCCTTATATAGTTTTAGTGATGGTGATTTTTCAAGTAGTTGAAAACTAACATTACCATGTAACTATTATCATTTTGATTCATCATGTCTCATTACATCTCTTTATAAATTAAATAATAAACACGTACAAGTACATAATTATCAATAAATTTCAAATTTACTTTCAAATTAATTTCCGAGATTATGATATCTGATATAGAAATTCGTATATCACCCGAATTATTGAACATTCCACAAAACAAGAGAAATTTTAAAACAATACCAATGTTAATAATATTGCAATTTAAACTGGAATTTATTGGTCTTACTTACTATACTAATTAATTTTTGATAGCATAAGAACTAAGTTAATAATTCTATAGTTTTTTGTGACTTCAAATCACCTACACTTATCCTTTTTTTTGAACTTTGATTCCTTTTTTTCATGTCCAAAATAAATATTTGTTTCTCTCTAATGTATGTCTCTATTTTATATAAATTTATTCTCTAGCAATAATTTTAGTCATAATTCTACCATTTAAGATATAAAATATATGATTTTATTTATAGAGAAAATTAGTAATCTTTATTTTAGTATAATAATTTTGTACATATGAGTAGGAGTAGACTTTTCTTTAATATAGCAAAAAAATTTGAACTAACAATGAGATAGAGATGATTTCGAGCACGTGATGACACTCCAACAGAAAACATGCTTAATCTTTAAGGTTTACCTTGTAATCTTTAGACTTGGAAAAGTGATCTCACATTTGACATTTTTGTTCAACACCCCCTCACATTTGACATTTCTTAATAGGTTTAACGATCGTAATTTTTTTGTAAATCACAGCACTGCAAGGCTGATAAAGTGGGACTAAAACGGGCTGAGAAAATGGGCTGTGTAAAATGGGTTACAGCATAAGAGATAAAGGAGGCCGGTCTTTTACTCAAATTTTTTTATTGTATAACCTTTAATTATCCTTTCACGACCAACAAGAATTAGAAAACGCTCTTACTTACGGCCCCCACGATTACAGGTTAAAACGAAAATGAACCCTCCATGTTTGATTTGGATCAGCCAGGCCACCCCCGTTAGTCAAGAAGACAATTATTTAAGGTTCTGGAAACGAATCGAGTGTAGGCAGCAATATAAATTTTATGTTATACAGTGAAATTGCATGTGAAAAATGGAATTATGCAGAAAAAAAGAAAGAAATTCGACAAAATGGCTTTGAGTATCAATATATGGTATAGATAATTAATATAATTAAATAAAAGGAAATTAACAAAAATAAATCACATTTACAACTTTTTTTTCTGCTTCGTCTGATTTCATTCTCCTTTTGCTCTCTTCTATATCGGCACCGAACCAAAGAAAACACAAACGCGCAGCAAAGAGAAGCGATACGTAGAGAGAGAGAG
>OVBX01002011.1:11777-22342 GCA_900406325.1 Erucastrum elatum | reverse complement strand
AAGGGTTTACTAAAGTATTTAGGGTTTAACATTTAAATTTTAGTGTTTTTTTGTGGTCTTAATTTTTTTTGAAAAAAAATATTTTTCTTGCAATTAGTATTATTTTTATATATTTTTACTTCTTTTTCATTTTTAAAACGTAATATAATTTGGCAATATTTTATTTCTTTTTTTAAAAGATGTCAAATTCTTTCCTTTTTTAAAAAGATGTCAAATTTGAAATAACTAAATCCTATTGGTTGGTGAATCTATAGGTTCACCCTAGGGGGTGAACCCAAGAATTACTCATTGTACTGAATGAAAACCACGTAACCCTATCTTTTATTTCCACAAATAACGAAAAATTCTCAAAGGGAACAGTTTATAATGTAAATAAAATTCCAAAAATAAAAAACACAAAAGATATAAAGCAAAGAAGAAGAAAAAGTCTATGCTTTCATATTCATTGCTTTAACCTTCTATCTCTCAGATACAGACACAACTAAGCTTCCCATCTGAAAGTAGTTTCATGTCCTTAAGGACCATAACCTCACTCTCTCTAACAACAAAAAATACAAGATAGAGAGAGAAAGTATGTCTCACATAAAGATCAAACAGAGACAGTAGTCCCACTAGCCACTTCCCCACCACACCCATCTTCGATCATCATNTCACTCTCTCTAACAACAAAAAATACAAGATAGAGAGAGAAAGTATGTCTCACATAAAGATCTAACAGAGACAGTAGTCCCACTGGCCACTTCCCCACCACAACCCATCTTCGATCATCATCATCATCAANATCATCAATGGATCATAACCCGAATCATCATAGACCAAACTTCCCTCTCCAGCTTCTTGATTCTTCTTCCTCCTCTTCCACTTCCTTAGCCATCATCCCATCAGCTTCTTCTTCCGAACCCAACTCCGACCCTAACGCTCTCTCCAAGAAACCACCTCCAAAGCGAACCTCAACTAAGGACCGACACACCAAAGTAGACGGCCGAGGCCGTAGGATTCGTATGCCCGCCATGTGCGCCGCACGTGTCTTTCAGCTAACACGTGAGCTAGGTCATAAATCCGACGGTGAAACCATCGAGTGGCTTCTCCAGCAGGCTGAGCCGGCGGTTATAGCCGCTACAGGGACTGGAACCATTCCGGCTAACTTCGCTTCTCTTAATATCTCACTTCGTAGCTCAAGATCTTCTCTCTCTGCTGCTCATCTTCGTTCAACTCCAAGCAGCTATTACTTTCACTCGCCTACGATGGCTCATCCTCATCAGGTGCGTCCCAAGAATGAGACGCATTCCTCTTCTTCTTCGCAGCTCTTAGACCACAGCCAGATGGGGAACTATTTAGTACAATCAACGGCTGGATCTTTGCCTACGAGTCAGACTCCTACCACGGCACCGTTTTGGAGTAGTGGTGATAGTACGCAGAATCTTTGGGCTTTTAATATTAATCCTCATCATTCCGGTGACGTTTACAACGCGAGCGGCGGTGGTAGTGGAGGAGGAGTACATCTGATGAATTTTGCAGCTCCTATTGCTTTGTTTTCTGGACAGCCTTTGGCATCTGGTTACGGAGGAGCAGGTGGAGAGCATAACCATTACGGAGTTTTAGCGGCGTTGAACGCTTCTTACCGGCCGGTTCAGGAGACGGCAAACCAGCAAAACCGCGAAGGAGATCATCACCAAAACCATCAAGAAGATGGAAGCACGAGTCATCATTCCTAGGCAAAAACACACACACACAAACAATATATATGTGAGATTTATTTTTTTATTTTTGTTCTTTCGTTTGTTTGATTGTTTTTTAAACAAGCGTGTTTTTGTTATGCATTGCTTCTTCCTTTCTTATATTTTCTTTATAAATTATAATATCCACGAGTGCTGATCAGATTTCATTCGTCTTCTGATTAATTAATGTATTAAGTAAGTAAAACGTGATTATTCTATATATATATATATATATATATATATATATGTGGTCTTTGAAACCAAGCCTGGTTTTGTTTTTTCAAGGGTTTAGCCTCAATTAGTAGTTGTCTTGTGAAATTTGTTTGCTCTATACTCTTGAGTGAGGGAGGGTTTATTATGTGAGTTTTGCTCGGGCTTCATTCTACTCTAATTAATTAATGTATTAAGTGAGTAAGAACGTGATTATTCTATATATATCTAAGTATGTGGGTTTTTGAAACCCGGCTTAATTAGTGATTTTGTTTTTTGGAGGATTTAGCCACAATTAGTGTGTCTTGTGAAATGTTTTTCCCCGATACTCTTGAGTGAGAGAGGTTTATCATGTGAGTTCTGCTCGGTTTCCTTATTATTCTGATTGATTAACGTATTAGTTAAGTAAGTAAGAATGTGACTATTCAATATATCGTAGTTTGTGGTTTTTGCAACCAGGCATCGTCTTTTTTTCTAGAGGGTTTAGCCTCAACTAGTATTTATCTTGTGAAATGTTTTTTCCTCTATACTCTTAAGTGAGAGAGGTTTATTATTTGACACACTACTTGATGAGTATTTTCGAACAATTTTCTATATAAAGATTCAGTAACACTGTATCAGTAAAACTTTCCCATACCAAATTACTATATATCCTCCGTTTAATTTGTTCATGATTTGATTCCATCCACTACATTGCCAGGAATGGGTACATATGCATGTATTATGAGCTTATTCCTGTTATGTTTCTATCTAATCTATTATTTTCCCCAGCGTGAATCACTGTCCTTTTTGGTTACCCTTGACTGGTGTCATTTTCTTGGTTACTAATGTTAAGTTTTAGTGTGAAAAACCTCTAGTAGTCTAGTGGTTTGAATGGTTGAGGTGGAGTTGTGGCACTTAGTTTGGTTCTTTTCATTTCTTTTCTTTTCAGAAAAAAGTGTGTACACGAAATGCCTTTAGATATGGTGCCATATTAATGCCAGTAGGTCGTCTTCTATATGTATTAGTGCAGGATTTAATACTTTACTTTATTCAAATTTTAGCTTTTGTAAGGCATTACTTTGTGAATTGGTCAAGCACTATATAGTTATATTGCGGAGCGCAGGAACGTAAGATTAAAATTATCAAAAATCTCGTATGGTCGAAGCTTGCTACGTTTGGAAATTTAAGATATACAATCTCTGGATCCACGAAACTTATCGCCAACGTTAATTCTTGTTAAATATTAATGTATATACATGTAAAGATTGTGAATTTCGAACACCTAAAACATTCATCAAAGATATTTCATTCTCTTCCGAAAGTTGATCAAACAAGTACTAAAAACAATGTCTAGAACGAAATTTAGTATTTGAGTAGGATATATGTAGATCTCGATGCAAAGCCAATAGTCGTCATTAAAACGATTGAAGGTTACAGATTCGAGCTTCATCTTTTTTATTTCCAAGAGTTTTTTGTTGATGGAGATCCAGGATACATTGATGATCTAAAATTAAAAGGCAATTTTGATTATACAAATAATACGTAAGTAACGCAACATGCATATTAACCATATCCCTGCATCTTGTGTCGGTCTATATGGATATTATTATACTTCCTTTGTTATTAACTTATTATTTATATACGGTCTTACCATGCATGATTACTTATAGAGAAATGATCGTGTAGACCTACGTTGCATTGTATATAAATGAGAAATATTAACGAGCATGGGATTGGGTGGTTAGCAATTCTGAAACCATACACAACTATTTTTATATACAGATGATATCTTAATGGGAAAAAATATTGCTTCATATAAAACCATTTGTTTTAGTAATGACAATATTTTATTTTTTGTAAATTTGAAGTATAATACTTGAAGCTTCTATAGAACGGTGCGCACCATTTCTAGAATCATAGGCTTGCCGATTATAATTAACCACAAGGTGGTGGGTTAGTGGTCTTGAGGCAGTTCCAACGCCGATAAAGATCCGGCTTCGAAATTTCTTATGGCCACGGAATGCTTTACGCTTTCTCCAAGTTTAAATTTAAGCGCAGCGTAGGTGCTGGGTCCTTGGGTAATAGATATTAATGACGACTGATTCTGGATCAGGAGTGATTACGGGCCTAAGGGTTGCGGAAAATTCGGAAGTGACTACGGGCCTATGGATTGCGGAAAACTACGGCAGTGTCTACGGATCCGCGGGTTGCGGAACATCCCTGTTAAAAAAAAATATATATAATAATCATATGTATTTTTAAGAAATTAACTTTATTTTAACGAATTTCTTTTTGTAGGAAGCAGCATTATTAGGAATGTTATTCTATCTGATCAAAATAATTTAGCAATAGGCGGTCGAAACTAGATTTCTCATTTCTCGTTGATAAAGAAAGAAGAAAATAATATATAGTCACCGATGATCTCATGAATCTTCTTTGATATTGTATATTATTGTTTACTACTTTGGCGATAAACAATAAGATACGAGTCATGACCGATCATAGTCTTTATGTCGGCGTTTTACTTTATATACATAAAAGAAATCTACACAAAAAGGAAAGGGCACAGGCAGTTGATGTTCAATAGGTCCAAAAGAAATTAAAATGTATTAAAAGTATATATGCTTAAAATAGAGTTCTTTGGATCTAAGACTACGTCGTTGTATATGTGAAGAATCTCTAGTATGGAAGACTGTATTCATGTGGCTTCTTTGTTTTTGATCTGGCAAAGATTAGATAATCATCATTCCGTCACTTGCTTCTCTGTTTTGTTTAATCAAGAATCACTAATCCTACCATTCGTGGTCTTCACCATAACCATTTTATCATTTTATCCAGAACAAATAATGTTCTACTTCTACATAATTCTTTTAAAGGAACATATACTAGTTCACCTTTTTGCTCAGGCCCATTTTCAATAATGCTATAGTTTCTCCATCCACATTTACTGATATGGGCTATATACAATCCATCGGCTCTTAAAGGCCCATTATTAGCTGAAGATCAGAGAAAAGGGTCGAGTTTAGACCATAGACGAGTGGATATTTGGATGCTGCACTCATGCACAATATATATTTTCTCTTTTGATTAAAATACTCATGCACAATATTACATCTACGATTCACCGTATATCTCACATTCCTCAGTCAATGTCTTTTAGGTATCTGATACAAAGTAGTACTAGTTACCTTTTTGGTCAAATACGATAAAAATAATATCGTAACTTTTTGTATTTAATCCACCCAGCAGAACTCAAAAGTAACTAAAGCTGCATAAGAGTAAGCTCATTGGTTTAAATATCGAAGAATTTTTCTGTCATAGCGTAATTTACACAGAAAGTATTAATTACTGTTGAAAATATATAACTGAATAATTAATTGAACCAATGATAAAAAATAAAAATACAAAGGACTGAAAAGTTTCTAAACATGTTCTCAAATTCTCTTTTTGAAAAACAATCTTCATTCTCTCATTTTTTATTTTTACTTGTTAATTACTATCTCACTTTTATAGATCCTTGCGATAAAAAATGCTTTAATGTCATTTTATTAATCTGCAAAGTGAAAAAAAATGAAAGGAGAGGTCATAATAGTCCAAGCCTCCAAGGAAAGACCTGGCCTCCACTTTAGTTTTTTTTTTCAACATAGAGAGAAAGAGAAGAAAAATAGAAGTGTTAAAACTGGAGGATAGTAATAATGCCTTCTAATTCTGGAGATGATAATGTTCTTCAAGTTCTCGTCAAGAACTTCGATGTCCTTGCTCTGTATATCTCTCTTTCCCTTCTCTTATATATCTCTTTACAGATCCTTATCTTGTTTTTCTTCTTCTTGTTAATTAGTTAGATCTTATCTTATTTCCTTAGTTTTATATCTACTGAGTTCCAACTACATTGTCTATGTTCTTTCTTGATTTCGATGTTGAAAGAGATACCCTCTTACTGATAATTTTGTGTGTATAATTTTTATTTGAAAGTTGAACCTTGCTTCTTCTTTTTTGCTTCTGCAGCCCATTGGTTGCTCTTGTCTATCCTCTGTAAGTGAAATCTCTATCCCTCCATTTAAGTATGTATGTTTTGTTAATCTTTCATTCAGACATATATGAACATTGGAAACTCTTTAGCGGGGGAACCTTTGAAACTCTATCAATAAAGATTATAGAAAATTAGTTTTAAAAAAAAGATTATAGAAAATGATTTTTTTCTCAGATGCACACACACCCACTTAGAATCCAATGCATTAGGCATATGCCCTTGTAGTATTCAACTATTTTATTACAAAATAAATTAAATTGGTATGTTGACAAAAAAAATTGACCAGATACGCATCAGTGAAAGCCATTGAGACAAGATTAATAGCAGAAGACGAGCAATGGCTCACCTACTGGGTTCTCTACGCAATCATCTCCCTCTTCGAACTCATTTTCTCCAAACTTCTTGATTGGTTAGTATTATTTTTTATTTTTTATGTTGATATTCTTATTTTGTAAGCACTATTTTTAATGCTAGTTCAGTCACATTAATCAAAAGTTATTTTCTGTTAATACATACATGAAAGGTTTCCGATATGGCCGTTCTTGAAGCTGATCGGGATATGCTGGCTTGTGCTACCACAGTTTAATGGAGCAGAACATGTCTATAGACATTTCATCAGGCCATTCTACATGAATCCTCAAAGAGCTTCCACCAATATCTGGTATGTTCCTCAAAACAAATTGAATTTCTTCCCCAAACGTGACGACAATGACATCCTCACTGCTGCTGAGAAATACATGGAAAAACACGGCACTGACGCCTTTGAGCGAATGATCGTCAGGGTAAATTCTAAATCATTTACATATT
Organism: Erucastrum elatum; assembly: GCA_900406325.1. Classification (NCBI taxonomy): domain Eukaryota; kingdom Viridiplantae; phylum Streptophyta; class Magnoliopsida; order Brassicales; family Brassicaceae; genus Erucastrum; species Erucastrum elatum. The sequence continues at coordinate 15,595 of OVBX01002011.1, read as the reverse complement.
TAAACATGTGTGTTGATCGGTTGTTTATGTTTAAATGTTTAACGAATGTTGTTTTGGGATGCAGAAGGATAGTTATGAAAGAGGGAGGAGAGGAGGAGGAGGAAGCAGTGATTACATGACCTTTGATGACGACTATAGGTACTGAGTGTACCATGTTTATAATGGGTGATCGAGCAGTGTTATCGTCAACCTGTTTGGCCACATTCAGTTGTAAGCTAGATGTGTGACTATTGTGTTATATATGGCTTTTATAATCGCCAGGTTTATGTATAAGTATCATCCTTATGTAGTAGTGACATGTTTGCATTTTATGAAGTGCAATTTTATATCTTCCATTAAGTAAAAAAGTGAAGTTTAGACGAAATCACTTCCGCTTGGTTTTGTTAAGGAGCTAGGGTGGCTGCGTCTTGTATCCTCTATTTGATTTAAGGTTTGCTCTTCATATCTTCTTCTTCTAAACCATCTGAACAATGGACTGGTATACACACAAAAACAACTATAGAGATTGAACTTTTTATGATTTTTCCATTTGTATCTCTGACAAAAAAAGTGAGAAGGAAAAATCACATCATATCTAGCAGTCCTCGTTACAATTATAGAAGCATCAAAATGTAATATCTAACTTTAGTATTATTATAGCATCTCAATTGGTAAAAAAAATAATCCTAACCATTTAAATTGTTATTTCTAATACAATTTATTTGTTGGCAAAAAAATAATTTATTTATTTGCAATTTTTTTATAAGAAATTGATCCCATCACAAAGGAATTCTAATTATTTACTCATTGCTATGCTTACTTGTATGAAAAGAACAGAAAATAATTCACAAGTGTTCCCATTACTTAAAGTCAATCTCATGGGCCCCAGCTTTGTCCGATCTTTAACGAATCCCGCTATAAAATATGCGAGTTTTGTCTTTAATTGCTGACATGGCATAATGTAAAATCATACGAAAAAATCAAACGAGACGGAAAACTTTAATTATACATTCGCTCAAGCTTCCATAAAGAGAGAGGAGGCTACANAAAAATAATTTATTTATTTGCAATTTTTTTTATAAGAAATTGATCCCACCCACAAAGGAATTCTAATTATTTACTCATTGCTATGCTTACTTGTATGAAAAGAACAGAAAATAATTCACAAGTGTTCCCATTACTTAAAGTCAATCTCATGGGCCCCAGCTTTGTCCGATCTTTAACGGGTCCCGCTTTAAAATATGCGAGTTTTGTCTTTAATTGATGACATGGCATAATGTAAAATCATACGAAAAAATCAAACGAGACGGAAAACTTTAATTATACATTCGCTCAAGCTTCCATAAAGAGAGAGGAGGCTACAGGTAGGCTGGCTATGCCTCCATCTCTCTCTCTAAAGATGAAACAGATAAAATCAAATAAAAATAAAAATAAAAAATCCAAGAAAAAGAAGGTTTTGATACGAGAGCAAACCAGAGGCGTACGTTCTCAAATCACCAAGAGCCTCCGAAATTTTCCCACCATTCTCCTCGCCGGCGTTCNCATCTCTCTCTCTAAAGATGAAACAGATAAAATCAAATAAAAATAAAAATAAAAAATCCAAGAAAAAAGAAGGTTTTGATACGAGAGCAAACCAGAGGCGTACGTTCTCAAATCACCAAGAGCCTCCGAAATTTTCCCACCATTCTCCTCGCCGGCGTTCAACCTCGACGTTACACCTTTCCACGTCCCACGTTTTGACGACGTTGATCCGAGATTCTTATCGAGGATTTGCTTCCTCATCAGAGACTTGGCATTGGAACATATTTTTGATCAAAGAAGCTTATATAGCTAGCTAGGGTTCTTCGGTCTGGTGAAGAATACGCCGAGTACAATAATCCGTATCTCTCTAGGAGTTGGATTTTGATATTCTGGTTATTGTACATTTTGGACTTGAGAGTTTTGGATTCTCTTTTTTTTTTTTTGAAAAATATTTCAATTTTTTGACGGAAGCTTACTTCTTGGTAACTACCATGCATGGTTTAGATAGGGACTCGTCTTCATGCAATTGAGATTCGAGTGATTTACACGATTTGCTGGATAATGTTCCGAAAGGGAACTAGCTATTTCCACAATGGCTGAGAGAGACGTAGAACAGGTAACTATGTTCTTAAGAGTTTATTACAAGAACTTGTTTTCCTTTAGAATTTGTTCTTATACGATTGAAATAGGATTAGAACATGGAGTATTTCTATTCATATGTGCTTAAAATCTCTTCGTCTTTTCTGTCAACCTCTGTTTCTCGATGTGTCATTGTAAATTGATCCTTTTTGACCTAATCCGACAGGCCATTACGTCACTTAAGAAAGGTTCGTACTTGCTGAAATACGGTCGTAGAGGGAAGCCTAAGTTCTGTCCTTTCCAGCTCACAAGTGTAAGATTTTCTTGGACGCATAACATCTGAGAGATGAGTACTCCTTGTATATTCTTCATGTTTGCTCATTAATTTAAACTAATACATGTGAATTATTATCCTAGGACGAGTCAACACTAGTATGGTACTCTGGCAAAGAAGAGAAACAGATTAAGCTGAGCCAAGTTCTCAGAATTGTTCCTGGACAACGCACGGTTAGTTTTCTCAATGCAATATGCATGTAAACAAGTACACTTCCTTTTGATAAAAACTAGCTTTTATTCCATTTCAACTATATCACCTTAGTAAGATGGTCTCTTTTGACCTAGACTCAATGGCTAAAGTTTGTTTCAGGCTACATTTAAGAGATATCCACGACCAGAGAAAGAGTATCAGTCCTTTTCCCTCATATGTCCTGACAGGTCCTTGGATTTGGTGAGTTTTTTGTTATGCAATCTTAATGAATATATAGCATTTGTTTGACAATGACCTTGTTGATGATGTTGCTATGTAGATATGTAAAGACAAGGACGAAGCAGAAGTGTGGGTTGTTGGTTTGAAAGCACTGATTACTCGTGTGAAAATCTCCAAATGGAAAAACACTATCAAACCTGAGATCACTTCACCTGAATGTCCAACCCCTCATGCACGGAGAGTGTCTCCCTTTGTATCAATCCTTGTGAGTAACACAACATTTCATGTTCTTTTAATTTATTTCTGAAACAACCACCTTATACTTTTCAATATCGTTACCACAGGACCAAGTTATTCAGCCCTCTAGTGAGACTTCTACACCAAGCCGGCTAGGAAAAGTCTTTTCCGACATTGTCTCAATAACTGCACCAGCCAATAACAACCAAACAGAAGCCAATACTTCCAACCTCTATTGTCCTATCTCTCCGGGGAATGTCGAAAACTCACGGTTCTCGACCGGCGGTGACCTGGCTAGGCTCAGTCTATCTAGCGCTGTGAGTACCTCTAGCCACGGTTCCTATCACGAAGAGTTTGATGCTTTAGGTGATGTTTTCCTCTGGGGTGAAGCCATAAGTGACGGTGTACTAAGTGGTACTGGAAAGACATTACATTCCACTACAGAGGATGCACTTTTACCTAAGGCATTAGAGTCAACAATAGTTCTCGATGCTCAAAACATAGCGTGTGGTAGGTGTCATGCCGTTTTAGTTACAAAACAAGGAGAGATCTTCAGCTGGGGAGAGGGGACAGGTGGGAAACTAGGACATGGCTTAGAAAAAGATACTCACCAACCAAAGTTCATTAGTAGTGTCAGGGGAATGAATTTCAAATCTTTAGCCTGTGGAGAGTTTCACACATGTGCTGTTACTCAATCTGGTGATCTTTACAGTTGGGGTGATGGAACTAGGAATGTAGATTTACTTGGGCATGGGAGTGAATCCAGCTACTGGATTCCCAAGAGAGTGACTGGTGT
>OVBX01002010.1:0-22353 GCA_900406325.1 Erucastrum elatum | reverse complement strand
CGAAGGTGAACAAGAGAAAGCCGGGTTTTCGCAACCCGTCCGATCTAGTTCCTTAGCGATAGCAAGCTGGAACTGTCAGGGGTTGGGGAATCCCCGGACAGTTCGACGTCTCAACGAGGTAGCAAAGACGCATCGACCTGATATCTTCTTCCTTATAGAGACCAAAAATCCCAACGATGTTGTACTTCAGAAATGCGATCAACTGGGGTATGAAGAACATCATCTAGTCCCCCCGACAGGCCATGGAGCAGGGGGTTTGGCGCTATTCTGGTCACAAAATGTTAAACTCTCTGTCCTGTATTCAAATGCAAACATTGTAGACACGATGATTGAATTTCAAGGAAAATTCTTCTATGCTAGCTTCGTATATGGAAATACAGATAGAGCACAACGCAGGTTACAGTGGGAGCAGCTCCTCGTATCAGCAGAAGCACGAGATGCACCCTGGTTCTTGACTGGGGATCTCAACGATCTATTAAAAAGCGACGAAAAAGTCGGGGGCCCTGATCGAGCAGAGGGTTCCTTCTCTGACCTTAGGACATTCTTTGCTGAAGGGGACCTGTATGACCTTCACCATTCTGGTGATCCTTTATCTTGGCGTGGACAGAGAGGGAACCACCTTGTCCGTTGTAGGCTTGATAGGCCTGTTGCAAACAGTTCGTTGGCGGAACTGTATCCGACGGCAAGATGCCAATATTTAGACTATGAGGGATCAGATCATAAGCCTCTTGTATCCTTCCTAGACCCTACGAGCACAAGGAGAAGGGGTTTGTTTCGCTATGATCGCAGACTCAACACAAATGAGGAAGCAAAACAAGTCATCAGGGACTCCTGGACAAATTCGCATGAGGACAACATTCTTGACAAATTATCATCAACCAGAAGTGCGATTGCAGAATGGAATAAACTCCAGCAGCGAAACAGCAAGGAACTTATAGAGAAAAAGAAGTTTGAACTGGAGAAAGCCCTCACCAGCCAAGTAAATGACACGGTGCTAATCAATGAGATTAATGCTGCCCTCAACAGCGCATATCTGGCAGAAGAAGCTTTTTGGAAGCAGCGTAGCCGCCTGCTCTGGCTCCAACTAGGGGATAGAAACTCTGGCTTCTTTCACGCAACAACAAAGAAAAGGCGCAGAGCTAACACCTTTACTGTAATTGAAGACTCCGAAGGCAACATGGTCTACAAGGAGGAAGAGATTGTGGGGACAGTGTTAGATTACTATAATAAGATGTTTACCTCAGAGCGGAGAGGCAGTACTGAGATAGTCCAGGATGCGCTTCATCCTATAGTAACTCAGGAGGACAATGAGGCTCTTATAGCGATTCCCACGGAGGAGGAGATAAAAGATGCTATCTTTGCGGTGAATGGGGAAAAAGCACCGGGCCCGGACGGTTTTTCGGCAAGTTTCTACCACACCCACTGGACAGACATAGGCCCGGACATAGTCACTGAGATTCAGGCTGCTTTTAGGGAGGGAATCCTCCCAAAAGACATCAATGCCACTCATGTATGCCTCATACCAAAGATAAAGAGCCCACAACGAGTCTCCGACTACCGCCCGATAGCACTGTGTAATGTTTACTATAAGATTTACTCAAAGATCTTACAGAAAAGATTACAACCGCTGCTTGAGAAGCTCATATCAGAGAATCAGTCAGCTTTTGTCCCCGGAAGAGCCATTGGAGATAACATACTCATCACCCACGAGGTATTACACACTCTGAAGACGTCTAAGGCAGAGAAAAGGGTGTCGATGGCCGTAAAGACTGATATGAGCAAAGCGTACGACCGCCTTNATCACCCACGAGGTATTACACACTCTGAAGACGTCTAAGGCAGAGAAAAGGGTGTCGATGGCGGTAAAGACTGATATGAGCAAAGCGTACGACCGCCTCGAATGGGATTTTATAGCTTCTGTGCTAGTGAGACTTGGTTTTCATCAACACTGGATAGACTTACTCATGCAGTGCATCTCTACTGTTACTTACTCCTTCCTCATTAACGGTTCGCCTAGAGGATTGGTTTCACCGAGCCGAGGAATTCGCCAAGGCGACCCTCTTTCACCCTACATATTTATCCTGTGTAGTGAAGTGCTCTCGGGTCTTTGTAACAAAGCACAAGCAGAGAGAAGGATTCGAGGCTTCAAGGTTGCTAGGGGGAGTCCCCGAATCAACCATCTCCTATTCGCGGATGATACCATGTTCTTCCTCAGCGCTGATAGACACAGCACAGCTGCCCTTAAGGAGATTCTGGAAAAATACGAGAAGGCGTCGGGACAGTTAATCAATAAAGAGAAGTCTTCCATCACCTTCTCCCGACGAGCCCCAAAGGAACTGAAGCAGAGAGTCCACTCTGAACTTCAAATTCACAAGGAAGGTGGAGTGAGAAAATATCTCGGGTTACCCGAACAGTTTGGACGACGCAAGAGGGACATTTTTGCGTCTATGATCGAGAGGATTAAGCAGAAAGCGAGTAGTTGGTCTAATAGACACCTCTCACCTGCAGGAAAGCTTGTAATGCTTCAGAGCGTCCTCACACCAATCCCGTCGCACACCATGTCTTGCTTTAAGTTACCGATTTCTCTATGTCAACAAATAGAATCGGCTTTGAAGCGATTCTGGTGGGACGACAGAGCAGGAAAGCGAAAGATGGCTTGGATTTCTTGGGATAAACTAACACTCCCTAAGAATAAAGGAGGGCTTGGAGTGCGAGATATCCAAGCTTTTAATGAAGCCTTCCTCGCCAAGATAAGCTGCAGATTAATTGAGAACCCCGACGGAATTCTAGGAAGAACGTTGTTACCTAAGTACTGCCAGGAAGGAAACTTACTGAACTGTAGCGCCCCTTCAGCAGCCTCCCATGGCTGGAACAGCATTCTTGCGGGTAGAGATCTGCTGATCAAGAATCTGGGATGGGTGGTGGGAAACGGAAAAGACATCAGGATCTGGGATGATCAATGGCTAAGTATCACCAACCCACTCAGGCCAATGGGACCTGCAACGGAAAGCACAGCCAACTTACTAGTAAAGGACCTGCTACTACCTCAAACGGGGGAATGGAACAGAGAAAGAATTCAAGAGATCCTACCTTTCTTCGAAGATTACGTGTTGCGCCTGCAACCGAGCATCACAGGAGCCTCTGATGCGCGAAGATGGCTGGGAACTAAAACCGGAAAATACTCTGTCAAGTCAGGCTACCATGTAGCCATGGCGGAGCAAACCGAGGAAGTCCTGGAGAATGAGGCCACGACAGAGTTCGACTGGAAGAAAACAGTTTGGAATCTCAAGCTAGCCCCGAAAGTGAAGATGTTCTCGTGGAAGTGTCTAAAAGGTATCATACCTGTGGGAGAAAGACTACTCCAACGCCACTTGAATGTCGACCCAAGATGCAAGAGATGTGGAAGCTCAGAATCTATTAATCATCTATTGTTCCACTGCCCGTTTGCTCGTGAGGTTTGGAAACTTGCTCCACTTGAAAACGGCTTTGAAGTTAGCGGATTAACAGATTTACGAGCAGACTGGACGGTTATGCATTCCCTAAAATGCCTCCCTCCACCCGGAATCTCATCCACACCACTCGTACCATGGATCCTTTGGGCTATCTGGAAAGCAAGAAACCGCTATGTCTTTGATAACTTTGCTGGGAATCCAGCTGAAGTGCTGACACAAGCCATTGTAGCTGCTAGAGAATGGTCGGTGGCGCAAGATAGTGGGGAGAAGACCCCTAGGCCTCTACTTCGCAGGACATCAACTCAACTCGACGTAACAGTGGTTCACACAGATGCAGCTTGGTCAGAAAGCTCTGGTATCGCGGGTTTGGCGTGGATCATGAAGCACCAAGAACAGAGCACAAGGGGACACAGAGTACCAACTTCGTCTCTTCGGTCTTAATCGCCGAGGGCCTGGCGCTTAGGGATGCAGTGACAGCCTGCTGCAACCAAGGACTCAAAAGGGTGAAGTTTGCGTCGGACTCTTTGCAACTGATCACCGCCATCAATAATAAGACTCCACCCCTGGAGATCTATGGGATTGCAGAGGATATTCAGTCTCTAGCTTTAGCTTTTGATGTTATTGTGTTTGAGTGGACTCCACGAGAGAAAAATGTGGAAGCAGATTTGCTTGCAAAGAGAGCCCTCTCTCTGTATGAACAAGAGGTGGTTGTGGAACATTTATTTCCCCCACCAACTAATTAATTATGAATGGAAGTTGTTTCGTGACAAAAAAAAAAAGAGAACATTTCAAATAATTCACTGATAAATAATCGACCAATAATGGCATTTTACAGATAAGTATAATAAGATATTTTTTTTGATTAATTATCCAACTAGTCAACACTCAAAACCAACGTGTAAAGGATTGGAGCTCATCTCAGTTTGTATAGTCCATTATTATTGTCAACATTCCTTGTCTTTTTCTTCATTTTACTTTTTGTTAAACGTTCTAAACTTTAAAACTACGCGTAATAGTAAAATTGTCAAATGAAAAGGCAATTAATTCAAAACTTACTTGATCTTAACGCCGTCGTTGAAGTTGAACCTAGAGACGTTTCGTTGGACCCAATCTTTAGCCCTTTGATAGGTTCCCATGGCTTTGAGCAGATCATTTGGGATAGCCACCATAACTTCGACACCTGAACCGGCGAGAGCTCCCATCGTGTCAGTGTCGGCATCGAACAGCTTCACTTTCTTTATGTTGTTGTCTGTAAGCATCCGGACCACCGTCTTTGGTGGCAGCTGATGACTCGCCATTGTTCCCCAGTTTACTCCCAAAGCAGACACGCCTCCGGAGGAAAAGCAGACGGTGGAGATAATTATGAAGAAAACGGCAAAGCTAGTCATGGGACTCTGTTTCTGTCGATGATACATTTAATAAAAAAAGAAAATTCTCAAAAACAGAAGAATCTGCTGGGTTTCTATTTGTTCCGTATGATGATAATTGTGAAAAGTATGAGAAATAAATAAGACTTCGTGTGGGTTTTCTGTTCAGTTGTAATGATTTGAATAAATAATGAAAAGATATATTAGTTAAGATGATAGAGAGATCTGAGTGAGCGAACGGAAGAAGAAAGAAGAAATCAAATAGAATAGGTAAAGAGAGCCTCTCTATAGAAGGAAGAAGAAAGAAACAGAGTCAAAAACCGGCCTTTGAAACAACAACCGACCATAAAATAATATTTCTCATAATAAACTATAGCATAAAACAAAACAAAAACGTAGCTTGGATGTTCCCACGCTGGACTAGAGAAGTATTAAAATGGCAGGTTAATATCGCTATCGTAGTTATATGATTACGAACCGAATCGCCTCAGTTAGGTCCATTCGATCGACATGGACAAATTGTATAGGTTACAATTTACAATCATACTATAGTTTCTTTTTAATGGTTGTAGATATACCCAATGATAAATAAAATACTCGCATAAGATAATATCTAGTGCTGGTTTCTTTCAAAATGTCGTTAGCATCAAGCCATTTACACAAAAATGGGAACTGAAATTTATACTCAACAACACATGTGTATTGAAGATGTTTCAGTTTTACTTTTGATTTGGTTCGTGAAACATTGGCACCCACTTCTTTTTCGGCTTGATTACGACAACTAAGAAAAAAAGACAAGTTGTTTCAAATTTGGTTAGTTGCGTCTACAGAACTCCAAAACACTATATATGATAAAATGTACAAAAATATATTAACATAAAAATAACAATACAAGTCTCGTATACCAGATGTGTATATATTGGCTTACTTAATCACATGAGAAAAAAATGTTGTATTCTAATTTTCACAGTCGGTATATACAAAATGAATTAATGAACTTACGAGAAGAAATTCCGATGATGTATGGAAATTTAAAATTCCAATCAAATACCAGAAACATCCAAAGGCATGACGATAGAGATTCTTGATTTGGTAAATTGGTAGCCCAATTAAAAAAAAAATGAAGAAACACACCTATTAATAGAAGCATAAACTAGTTACGGTTGGTGCATATAAGCATATTTTATGAATAAATTGTATTGTAAACTGTAAGAGATGTTAGTATATGCTTTTGAAGTGTATTTTCGTATTAGATACCATGTTTTGAATTGCTTGTATACCAAATATTTAAGCTGATTGTAAGGCTAAAGATTATAGAACAAATATTTGAACATTTCTAAAGATTATATAAAAACTTACTATAATCAAAATAAAAACAGCCACTAGATAAGCAGTTGCCATGAAAAATTATCATAAACTTATGATCATGCTGACTTTTGACTTTTAGCTATTTGTCAAACGAAATAGTACTGTGTTGACGTAAAAGTAAGCTCAACGCGCTAAGTCAGCGCGTCATAATTATTCAATAGTTTTAGGCCTAAATTTACGGGCCGTAAATGGGTTTTCTTACGAGCATTTAAAAGCCCATGGAAATGTTCTAACAAAAGCGCTAGCTAACACAGTGATTGTAGAGGCGGGGATCAAAGAGGCATTTGCTCGAACAGTTGGTGAGCGGCAGAATGAAAGGAAGCAAGGCGAATCTCTCTACACTAGCGGAGAAATGCAAAGTCAGTTCCCCTCACCTCTCTCTCTATTGATTTGTATATCCAAAGTCTGCTGCTTGATTTATTCTCTTCTCTCTGTGCAGACTATAATAGTTTCGAACTGGAAAGGGTATCTCAATACCATCAAACCCGAAGATAAAGCTAGGTCCTTTTCTACTTCTCCTCAGTATCCAACTTAGTTTCATCATCATTTTATCCAATATCGATCATGGGTTTCTGCTAAATTGTATTTTTTTTTTTTGATGATCAGTATAATACATACTTCAAAGGTTAAGTACGTGATGAGACGAGGAAAGCCTTATCTCTGGGTTCCTGAATCTGAACCCCACAATGTTGTAAGCTTTCCTTCTTTTAACTGTTACATAAAGTTCTTATGCTGGTTAATAACTGTTACATGAAATTCACAATTCTCTTTCTTTCTGACAGAACATAATGTTTGATGAACGTGGATCCTTCTCCGTCTCTCATCCTTATCCTGGCCCCCTTGCAGCTTTGTTGAAGTCAGTAGGAAAGGTTTGTGTGTGTCCATTTCTCTCTCACCAGTCATATTGTCTTCTTTGCATTACAACTTTCTTGGATCTTTTATCTTTGCAGGTTCCAAACCGGGTTGCTCTTACCGGAGAAATCATCCCTGTCAAAGAGAAAAGGGTAAGACTTTATCTATGGAACTTATAATTGATTTAAACCATTCTTTATTATCTTCCTAATCGATGCTTGTGTGTTCTTGATGTGAAGATTGAGGCGGTGAATAGATATGTTGAGGAAGCTATACAATCAGAAACGAGAGCGATCAGTGACTCACCATATTCGGTACGCAGTATCTTGAGTTCTTCCGATCACATGTATGCCTCCCGGTGCGAGAGTCTTAAAGACCTTGTTGATGGTGGCAATGAAAAATACGTTATCTACAAGTTTGTTCCCAGGTATAAAACACATTCTGTTTATGCCTTACCTAAACTATTATATTGGTTAAAGATATGTTAGGTTCTTAGTTAAAGATAGACTTTGAGAGGTAAAAGAGAACAATGATAGCAGTTGTGTTTATCTGGTTTTCTTCTCAGCTCATGTATGTTCATCGACGCAAATGGTGCTAATAGAGAAATAGACTTGAAGGTTTTGGAACTGTCAAAACCAGATCCATTAGGTAAATGAACTAAAGACTACTGATTTCAAAATATGGATTGTTTGCTTCCTCTTAAGTTATTTGCGTTGGATTTCATTCAATTCACAGGGGCTTGGTCTACAAATCTTGTGGATGGAATCAATAAGGACGAATCCAGAAGACGTGCGCTGATTCTTTTTTGCTTATACTATCTGGATATCAACGCAAGGGTAAAAAAATCAGACTAAATCACTGTAACTTTCTATGTTCATTTGGATTTTTACTGTTTCTTTTCTTGGCGATTAGGATGCTTACATGGTATCAGTGGATACGAAAGGATTTGACTTGCTGGGTAAGGTACCGAGTGAGGAAGAAGCTGGAGATGAGTATCAGTGGAGGGAGTTCAGGTTCCAGTTTGAAGAAGAGGTGAAAGACGTTGAAGCTTTCTGCCACCAGCTCGTGGAAATGGAGCAAGAAGTTGTGAACAAGTTCACTGACCATACCGGTTTGTAGTTTCAGTTGTTTTCTTTAGAATCACCAACCGAACCGGTTTACACTTTTAGTTAAAGACAACGTATTATTGAAGTATGCACCGGTTTGATACGGTTTAGTTTCGATCTTGTGGCGCTTTACCAATATAAATCCGGTTTGTTCGTATTCATGAAGTTGAGAGTTTATGATTCTTGAATGTCTATATGAAGTTAGGAAACTTCTCTGTATATATGAGCTAATGACAATGAATAGTGTTGGTACATTATCCTCAAGAATCATGATTCAAGATGTATCTTTAACCCTTTGGTTAATCCTTATCAGTTCCAGCTAAAACCATTCAAGTCGAACTGTTTCGGCCGCGTGGTACAATAGTTTTCAACATGTGTGTTAAGATCTAGCTCTGTCTTTGTGCTTTGAGTTTCAAGCTTATGTTGCTCAGTCTTGTCAGTGAATCTTTCCTCTTTAAACTCATTAGCGTTGCCTTGTTGATGACCTCTGTGTCCGTGCATTCCTACTCCCAGTGAGATTCTTTGTTCGGCGTCACTGACCATTGTTGAAGGATATGGATTCCCTCTTAGACTTTCATTCCACGTGAGTTCCATCCGTTGGAACAATGGCTCTTCCATTACCTCTTTCTGCTCGGATGTTGAATCACCAATATATGTTCTTAGCCCTAGCATTTTAGGGTTTTTCTGAGCTCCCTCGCTCGAGGTCAAGCAACTTTGGAGGGAACAATCAGGTGGATAACTTGTTTGTGTGCATAGGTTTTGAAAATCTTTTTGTTCGAGGAAGCTAGTGTTTGGGTATTCTGCTGAAACTTTGGATACTAACTCTGAGAGCTGAACTTTGGCAGCTTCGATCCCAGCTGGACTCAGATTTTGTCTTCCAAGAGTCTCTTGTGCCTTCTCCAAAACTGATTGCAAGTACTTCCCTTGAGCCTCTATCCTGAGCTGCAAATGTCGCTGTACCTGACTCAGTTTTAAATACGATATTTAAAAACTGAAATGCTTTTAGATTTCTAGACACTAGGAACTTATCCTACACAATCATGATGTTCACTTGGTATGAATCTAAGAAAAAGAAACACCAACAAACACTTAACAGCTATTTCTAAGTGTTTTTGGGCCGCAAGGAATCTTTAATGTTTTGGATTGGAGTTAAAAAGTGTTGTATGAATAATGATACCTCAAGTTGCTCATGAAGTCTTCTTTGGACCTCTATTTGCATTTGCAGTGCTTCACCTATAGGTGAGTTCCTGGTTGTAGATAGATTAGGCCATTTAGTGATCAAACTAATAAGTTAAAAAGCCCTATATACAAATATTTTATATTCCTTACTTGTTTGGCTGTGGTCCAATGCTTAAACTCTCACTTTGAATTTCGTCTGCATCAGGACTCTTTTCTTCCATCATGGTCATCATACCTATTAGAGTCATGTTAAGTTTTGTTATTTGTTAGGTATTTAAAGCTGTTATATGTTCTGGTATATGTTCATATGATTAGTTAAAAGAAATTAGTTGTACCTATTTTGTTTAAGCCGCTGTTAGCTTGTCCGTTGAGATTCTTGCTCAGCCTGTATTTCTGGTAGCCAATTTATATAGACAACAACTTTTGTGAATACTACACAAAAAGATGAACGAGCTATGACAAGGGTTGATTGTTTACCTGAAGATGACTTTTGAGATGGTATAAGGTAAGCCCTGGAATACCCATGACTTTCATGATTGTTTTAGGAGTTGCTTCTGCAACAAGTTAGCCAAACAGTATTATATTTAAAAGCCTGCTAGCTAGCCAAATTAAAGATGATTAATAGTATTGTTAATGATATAACTCACTATCAGCTCCACCGAGTTGATTAACTGCTTCAATGAATCTCTCATGAAGATCAGGTGTCCATTTTAAGCGTGGCTTTGCATCGGTTGAAAGGATGAGACCAGAATCTCCTGGACTGTTCCCTCCTCTAAGGAATGGATGCCTTTCAGAAGGTAAGTGCATTCTTGAAGAAGAGAGGATGCTCTTTCCTTGGTGCTGGTTTTGGTAATACATAAAGTCTGTTCACAAAAAGGTCAAATGCAAGTTTAGTTATCACCACCTGGATATTGCATATTAAACAATGATTTTGTCATGATTTATGTTTTATTTTACCTGACACGATCTGAACTCTTCTCTCTGAATTTCCAAAGGGTGTAAACTCCAACAACTAAGGAAGATGTTTTTGTTGCTAAGTCTTAGTTTTCTTTATATTTTATCAGGTTGTTTTGGTGCAACTTTGCTTTATATAGGAACTGAATGGAGAAAAAGGAGGGCAAATTAGAGAAACGATGATTAAGGTATGGAATATGAATAACTGGTCCAATCGATGCTTTGTTAGTTGTGTCCTTATCGTTTGAAGTGTTAATTATGCTTTTGTTTCTAGATGATTTTTTTCATGTATTGATTGATTCCTATGGACTACAACTTTTCAACCCCAATTAGATACCAGAATTGATCCACAATTAATGCATCATATGCGCATTCTCTAGCCATTCTGGCAGAGGGAAGTATCTTATTCCCTGATTTTTTTTCCTAGCTTTTTTTTCACTTGGGCTGTGGAATCAACTATTTTCTTATTCCTTGATATTTTCATAGTCACAGCTCTAACCTCTCTCTCTCTCAGAATATTCTCAATGCTTTTCATTCGTCTGGATTGTTTTTGTTCCTTGTTCATAGAGTCATTTTCTTTCTCTAGGTACATTATGATGAGTCTAATGATTTTATCAAGACTTTTAGTCTTATGTTACTGATGTTAAAAGGGCTTATCTGGCTAATGTAAAATACTTTTTTTTACTCAGTCGAGTAAAGAAGCCTTTGTTTAAGATAGCAAACAAATGAAAGTTTTAGTTGGAAAATTTGTTTTGCTTTAAAAGATGATAAGGAATATTTTCATATTGTCTCCTTCAACAAGTTTAGTACCATATTCTCTCTATACAGTATAAAATTACGGGAGGGTCCCATTTTCTTAACATTCTTTGATTAGCAAAAACCATTTCGCCCCTCCATCCCTGTGTATTATTATGTTTGTATCTTCCTGTCTAGTCTGATCTAATATCTACAACATTCTTTCGGATGCATGTGTGTTTGCTTGCATTAATATGTTCACACATATTTTAGAAGTGAACATCTCTACTTCTATTGCTTGGCTTTCTTTTTTCTTTTTGCTCTATACTTTCCCTCAACTATCTCAATGATTTTTAGTTTTCTTGAGTTTTTAAAAAGGTTATGCGTGCATATATATTACCATCAAGACTTTGCATCTTGAACAGAATGAGGCCATAGAAAACGATATATAGAGATTGTGATTGCCAAATGTTAAAGTTGTGTAGGCTACTACTACTCTATCTGCAAATGAGAATATATCCAGTTTTGAGTCCCACATTAGCTAAATGGGTGCTACGATATGGTCTATATTATTCATAAGGGAAAAGGTCGAAAAAACAAATATTATGTTCCTTAGAATGATATCTTTGCATTTATTTTATACCGAACCAAACTTTATAGGCGATATCTCATGGTTGTGATTACTCAATACACTTTATTCGGTGTTTGGGGGAAGGAAGAACCTATCATAACCTTCAGTTAAAAGCATTTGAGCATATTACCAAAATAGTTGATCCCCATGTGGGTGAGAATATGCTTTTCATGTTGTGAGTTGCAAGTCTCTAAAAGTCTACTTGAATGAATCTCATCAAACTCACTCCTCTCATATTATGATTTCTTTTTCTTTTTACCTAAATTTCTGTTTAATTACAGTGCTTTCTGTAAAAGGTTATAAGTGAATTAGTTCCTAATCCAATCAAGACTTTCAGAAGTTGTAAACGATTCTTGATTTTTTTTTTTTTTTGTAACAGAAAACGATTCTTGATATATTTCACTTTTATTCCCTGCAGGTCATACTTTTTAGAGTTCACAGCTAAGTGCTGCTCATGAAAGATTTTAAATTTTGTAGACAGTTCTTGATAATAGTTACATACACTCTTTTACCCTTTTGAAAAGGCGCTAAGAGAGTGAACAGAAAGAGAGAGGGAGAGTGGGTGATAGAGACTAAATGTTCTTCCTTGTACGTTCATTTAATAGATTCTTGTTCTGGTTTACGACTAAACTTTATTCTTATTGATGCTTTGAAGCTCTCGCGTAGGGAGCATACTTGTACACGTGGGCTACATTCGCCTGGTAAATAAATAAATACCCACGGAATTATATTCTTTTAATTTGCTTATGAAAACAAAGAATAAATAAATAAATAAAAGAAAATAGAAAGTGGGTTCTCTTGCTGAGATTCTGCAGAATGAGAATCAGAAACTCCGAAGAAAAAAGAAGGTTTATAAAGGTGAGTCGCACTCTCAAGTCAAGAATCTTTGTTATTCATCTTAACCCTATAGTAATAAAAAATAGAAAACGAAAAGAGAAAAGTTATTCAAGGTTCGTTTTCTTTCCACTTATAGCTAGTCTTGTTTCATTACTTGTTAACATCACTGACTAGAAGAAGATTAGGCTTCATCTTAATTTTGTTTCGTTATTGCATTGTTTGTTCATCGTGACATATTGTATCAAGTTCATAAATCACTGCACTGGACGTCTCACGTTAACCGCATGCATGCATTCATTTTTCATCCAAAATTCCAAATTGAATTTTACCCAGTACATTTAAATAAACATATTTTAACATCCCTCGGGGTCTTTACCTTAAAGTTTGAATCTCTAGCTGCAAGCAGCTAATGTTGTTGTAGTTACTAGTATTGTTTATACTAGTATATAATCTATTTTGTTCGATTATATCGTTTACTTTATTTATGGTAGCTCTCTGAGGAAGACAGATTCCAAGATAACTTGGTTACGAAAAAACTTTGAGCTTTTCGCAAATTGTGTGTTATAAACTTTGGCATCGCATCAGTTTTCACCTGAACGTTGGGGCTTTCTATCTAACCTTTGTTTTAAAAAAATGTTGGTTACTGAAAAACGAACCTGACCGGATATTGCTCACAAACGGCTGGACCGGACCGGAATGTTTATAAAGGAAACTAGACTAAAGTTTACTCTTATTGACGGTTTAATATTTTCATTCTTGAGATACAAGAACATCATTAAATGTACAGAACGAAATTTCCTTTTAAATGGAAAATAGAAAATTTTTATTTCCAAAACTATGAAATTTTACTTTTTTTTATATTAAAATTAACATGTAGACATTTTTGTATGTATAATTGTCCTTACTTGAAACACAAGAATTCAATAAATGGTTTTCCTCTTTCTTCAGTTTTGATTTAACGTTGGCACGTTATTACCAAATTAAAACCCTGTAAATGGAAATTTTTTTTCATATTTTCCTTTTTTAGATGTGAAAAAGGAAACTATTTCTCTCCAAGTTCTAAACGGGTTCCTATATAAACAAACATAGATACAAGACTCTAATCACAAATCATAACCTTTAACAAAGTTCTTAATCTTACATTCTTAAAACTCTTAAATTCTTAAAAAGGTTCTTGACAATGGAGAAGATACTTGATGGAAGAACTAATGGAGCACTCAAGAAGACCAAGATCGTGTGTACTCTTGGACCACAGTCCAGATCTGTCGAGATGATTGAGAAACTTCTCAAAGCTGGTATGAACGTAGCCCGTTTCAACTTCTCACATGGTACTCACGAGTACCACCAAGGAACTCTCGATAACCTCAGAACCGCAACGAAGAACACCGGTATCATGTGTGCCGTCATGCTTGACACCAAGGTATAACCTAATTCCCTAACGTTTCTGTGGCCTAATAATAATATTCGATTAATGAATTTTAATTTAACCCGGTTTAATTTCTTTTTTAGGGTCCTGAGATTCGAACCGGATTTCTTAAAGGAGGCGAACCGGTTCAGCTAGTTCATGGTCAAGAGATCACAATCTCAACTGATTACACTTTGCAAGGAGATTCAAACACAATCTCGATGAGCTACAAGAAACTTGCTGAAGATCTCAAATCAGGGGGCAGGATTCTCTGTTCCGACGGCACAATCTGTCTGACCGTCTTGTCATGCGACAAGGTTAACGGTCTAGTTCGTTGCCGATGCGAGAATTCAGCAACCCTAGGAGAGAAAAAGAACGTTAACCTCCCAGGAGTTGTAGTCGATCTCCCGACACTTACGGAGAAAGATCAAGAAGATATTCTCAAGTGGGGTGTTCCAAACAAGATCGACATCATTGCTCTTTCTTTTGTCCGTAAAGGATCTGACCTAGACCAAGTCAGGAACTTGCTTGGAGATCACGCAAAGCGAATCATGCTTATGTCAAAGGTATATTAATTTTTTTTTTCTAACATTCATATATTTTATTTTTTTATTTGGTCAAAAAACACATGTTTTTATTAGTTGTAATACTTACGTGGCGATGTAATAATGTCTTTGACAGGTTGAGAATCAAGAAGGAGTAATGAACTTCGACGAGATTCTTAAAAACTCTGATGCATTCATGGTGGCTAGAGGCGACCTAGGGATGGAGATTCCGATCGAGAGGATATTCCAAGCTCAGAAGATGATGATCGAGAGAGCTAACGCTGTCGGAAAACCTATCGTGACAGCTACGCAGATGCTCGAGTCCATGATCAAATCTCCTCTCCCGACGAGAGCCGAGGCCACGGACGTGGCCAACGCCGTCCTAGACGGCACGGACTGTGTCATGCTCAGCGGAGAAACCGCGGCGGGAGCCCACCCTGAAGCCGCCGTGAAAATCATGGCGAGGATCTGTAAGGTGGCGGAGGACACCCTCGACTACGACGCCGTGCACAAGAAGATTCAAGAAGCTGTGCCGTTGCCCTTGTCCACTGTCGAGGACTTGGCTGCTGAAGCTGTGGCCAAGGCGATGAAGCAGAGCGCCAAGGCGATTGTGGTGCTCACCGAGGGGGGATACACGGCGGCGCTCGTGGCGAAACACAGGCCTAGCGTTCCGATTCTGTCGGTGGCTATGTCGGATGATGGTGAGTCGAGGTGTTCGGTGGCGAAACGTGGCTTGATTTACCGTGGGATCGTTCCGGTGGTGGCAAACAGTGGTTCGACGGAGGAGGCGACTAGGTTTGCGATTGAGTTTGCAAAGGAGAAGGGAATCTGTAAGGGTGGAGATTCGATTGTTTTGGTGCAGTACGTCGATGGTTCCTCTGTTCTCAAGATCATGCTCGTGGAGTAGACATTTTGTTTTACTTTGCTCATATTTGAAATTCATGCATCCGAATCATTTCAAAGTTTCAAACCTTGTGTTCTTGATGTTCCGCGTTCAAAAGTTCAAAATACCTAATGTGTATGACTGGTTTTTCTACTACTAACCGCATACCATCAACACGTAGTTCTGCGGATACCATCAACACGTAGTTTTGCAGTTGGTAACGATTATTAGCGTTTTGGAACAATCATAGAAAACATTACAAATCACTTAAAACTGTTCTAAGGGCATGCGCAGTAATGAACCCCACTTGGGGTTCATAAATTGAGTTTTTTATTATTATTTTTTTTTAGTTTTCCGTTTGGTTTTTTTAAAAAAAAAAAATTAAACTGACCAATAGCGGACCATCACGTGGCGTGGAACCTGCTAAATAGTCAAGACTTCGGGTCATACAGAAGAGGTGGGGAGAGGCGAAATCTTGACTATTCTTTATTATAATCATTTATTGGTTTCGATTTGTGTGTGAACTTTACTCAAGACCCTCCAATGCGGTTGGCCTAAATTCTTAAAATCAAAAGCTACAATTATGGGTGGTCGTGAATGAATAAAATTTTCTTTTTAAAAAAATATAAAAATTAAAAACTAATAACAGAAATAGTTAAATGTATATATTAACATTTCAATTTATATTATAAAACTTTAGAAAATAAATATTTTATATAAATTTAAAAGGTTTGATAGTATAATTTTATAAATATAATTTTCTATTTATTATATACTGACTTTTAATAATTTTATAATATTTAAAATGTAAATATTGTTAATTTATAATTGAATACATTTGGTAATCAACTAGTCATAAGTATTATGTAAATCCACCAATTTCTAATTATTGTATAAGTTATACAAATCTCTTAAAAATATTTCAAAACGTAACTATCAATTTATGCAAACATCGCAAACGCACCCAGACCCGCAACCACTGCCATTACACCGGTCAGTCAGCAACCTGTAGATTAGACGCGCACACTCTCGTCTTCTTGGGTGTTTACATGGGCATATTCTGGGCTTTTATGCTACTGGCCCAATTTGCTTGATAGCCAGCTCGATTGAAAATTCTTAACCAATCAACGCAAAAAAATCATTTTCCTCATGAACCCAAACTCATACTCTAATTCATGGGTCTATCATTGCAGGGTCGGATACTTTTCTAAATTTTACAATTACAGCGATTAACAAATCATTCAACCATTAACAACTAGATAAACGAGAAATCATCTTCAACGGTCAAAAATACGCTCAAGTTCTCCGAGCATAACGGACGGTACAATGCGTGAAGAAGTAACATGGAAACGTTTATCTCTGCTGAATCTGTAATGGCTTAGAAATACAATTCTAGTTTAAATCCTCAAAAGAAGATATCACGGATATTTAACATCTTCTGCAAACTCTCGAGTATAATAATTAATAACTACGTTCCTTGAGACAGAAGACTTGGGGTCTGGAGTTTGTTTATGCAAGAAACCCATCATTAACTTGTAGTAACTAGTGTCCTTACCAAGCATCTTTAATTTTATAGTTAGACAATTTAATACTAGACTCTAATAGACTAACTCTTAGCCATATGAAACGGCTAAAGCGATGCCAAGGTTCAGGGAACAACTCACATGCTTCGTGAGCTGTGTTATTCCACTCAGTTTCTATATCTTACATGTCCTTCAAAAAAAAACAGGTCCATATGTTCTACTTTATTTTCTGAATAAAAGGAAAGTGAACTTCTAAATCTCTCCTTCACTCAGATAATGACAAAACTACATATGTCGCACATAACTAACCCCATGCATGAACGATATAGATATAGTATGAAATATATTGAATACCTCTCGAGATGATAAATTTACTGGGAGTTTTCCTCTTAATTCTCCAAAATATTTAAATTGTGCACTTCACAAGGAATTCCTTATAAAAATAATGAAAAATTGAACAAAATAAAATAAATCATGCGAAGTATTAAATGTCTGTCTATATGTACAAGTTAATCACAAAATAAAGTAATTCAAATTACAAAGCCTTTTTCTCCCAAAAAAAACTTAGTAAACATCATCTTCTAACTACATATGTCGCACATAACTAACCCCATGCATGAACGACATAGTACTGCTCTAGAAGTGAAAGATACTGAATACCTCTCGAGATGATAAATTTACTGGGAGTTTTCCTCTTAATTCTCCAAAATATTTAAATTGTGCACTTCACTGGGAATTATTTATATAAATAATGAAAAATTAAACAAAGAAATCAATCATACGAAGTATAATATGTACAAGTTAATCACAAAATAAAGTAATTCAAATTGCAAAGCCTTTTTCTCCCATAAAAAAAACAAACATCTTCTTCTAACTAAAGTTCACTGCCTAGAAAAACCTAATAAACTTACTAATATATAAACAAATTAGTTACCTGAATAAAATCACTAAACAAAGTATAATCAATGCCACTCTCACAGATCGATTGACAATTAATAATAACCTTCAAAATAGTTTGTAGTCGTCCCAAAAGATCCCCAAGTCATCATCATCATTCGACGTCTTATTATTATCCATCATTGCCGCATTGGCCACCGAAGTCCCCATCACGGTTGTGTTCACGTCGGAACTTAAACCGGTTTCTTGAGACACACTCACAAGTGAATTCTCCAACTTTATCATTTCGGGGTTATTATTGCCCGAATCCACCGTCCGGTAGCCCATACTGTATCCGAAATTTGAGATTGAGTACTGGTGCGGGTAATTGACGGTTTTGGCAGGGAGGTAAGTGTTGTCGATCGCCGCAGTAGGAGGGTGATGGAGGATGGGTTTGAGGTTGTTTTGTTCGCCGGCACCTGAGAAGCTTGGACCGGGTTGACCCAATAAACCTTGATCGATGAGAGGAGGGAGAGCTGAGAAGTCGAAGAGATGATCAACGTTGTCTAGAGACTCAACTCTTATGACTTGATTTGTAGTAGTAGCAGTAGTGGGAGGAGGAGCGTTCTTGTGGAAAACCCTACACACCACCCATTCATCCTATAATCATTACAAAGATAAAAGTTTAGGTAGTTAAAGATTTATGGTTAATTAAGTTCTTTATTACAGTATATTTTATGTTTTGAATTAATTAATTTTGATCTAATATGTACATATAAGATCAATTATAAACATCTAATTATAAACATTTTGATCTAACATTTATTACACGTTATAAGATAAACATTTCCACACCACTCATTGCCTCAAAGTAAGATATTTCTCACATAGTTTCAAAATAAAACTGCAAGGAATCAAATTAATAGTTTTGCAAAAAAAACTAGCAAACAACTTTGACATACCCTTGAAGATTTAGGGAGATTCTGATAAGAATATATGCCATCAAGACGATACTCATGCATAACCCAATTGGTCTTTTCACCTTTTGGAGCTCTTCCTCTATAGAACACAAGTGTTTTCTTCATCCCAACAGTACAACCTTTGCCTCTAAAGATCTCCTTGTCCTTCCCGGTCGCCTTCCAGTAACCGGACAGGGTTGCACGGTTCGTCCTCATGCCGGTCGGGTACTTCCTATCCCGCTGGCAAAAGAAGTAAAACTCTTTCTCTCCCATCTTTGCAATTTCTGCACCCCCACAAAAAAAATCAAGAATCAAAATCTTGATGTATAATAAATTTTGAAACGGTCAAAATGAAGGTAAGAAATTGTTGAATTTAAGTAACTTACTTGGTAGATCCCAAGGCTCGTTCTTGTTAAGGTCGGCTTGACCAATTGCAGCCGAGGTGAATCGGACGTTGAAGACTTTCTCTTTAAGGTAGTGAATTATGATCTCTTCATCAGTAGGATGAAACCGAAACCCGGGAGGCAAATCCACCACTGCAGGATCTCCTCCGTGGTTCAGAACTACACCTACTTCTTCCACCATCTCTGTATTTGTATGTTTAAACAACAACGATAAAGATGAGGAAATTCTTGAAAAATTAACAAAGCAGTAAACGTTCTGTGGAAAAGGAGATCGATGGAGGAATATATGGGTTTATTGCAGACACACGTCCACGTTGACGAAGAAGGAAAGAGATTGAAGAAAGATGGAAGAAGAAGCAAAGGTTGGAGAATTTTGAGCTAAACCGTTTCAGGTAAATAAAACTATGAAAAAGTAGAAAATTTGTCTTATTTATACAGAAGAAAGATCATGAGTTATGAAATTAAAATAATTAAAATCAAGAATTGTTTATTTTCTGCTTTTTCCTTCTTTTTTTGGTGTTGTAGAAAAGACACGTAAGCTCCAAGCAACTTTATTCAGTTAAGAGAGAAAGAAAGAAGGCAGGAGCGGCAGAGAAGACAAAAAACAAACCACCTCTTCTATCGCATAAAGATAAAGTTTATAAGACAATAAATTGATTTATTAACCACGCGGTGGTAGGCTAGAGACACTTGAGAGATAACCAATACGGTAAATTCGCAATTCGAATTTCGCTGGCCAATTTAACATCCTCCCAGGAGAAGAGGTAACTCTTGTTACTTTTTTCTTACCAAAAAAACAGTAAATTGATTTATTTATTATGAGAAGATTGGACAAAACTCTGTCTTCAAACTGGTGACGGTAAGGACTGGAAATAAATTCAAAATGGGTGAATATCAATCATAAACTGGCTGTAGATTTTAAATTTAGGCCTGTGTAATCAAATACGTATTTAGTATTTTCTATGACTTCTTGTAGCATGACAAGAACTAGTCCTTACCTATGCAACTAAATAAATTAAACCCATAAATCAATATGAAAATACAAATGGAACAACTTGTTGACGAAACTAGCATGATATGATGAGCGATAAAACTAGTTGGCATTAAAAGAAAAATACTAGTTGGTTTTTGTGGATATGATGGGAAAAACACAATTTTTTTCTTCAACAAAGCTAGTTGGTTCTTAATTACAATTCTTTTTTTTACTGAAAAAACAGTTATTTTTTTAATTGTTCTTTGGGGCTTTTTAAAAAAGTTTCAATGATATGATACCTAATCTCCCAACTAACGTAACTGTCTAATTGTCTCTATTCAGTATTCAGTATTCAGTATTCACCACTATATTGTATTGTCTGAATATTATAGATGGAAAACAAATTTTCCTTACCTTCGCAACAGATTCATGATACTCATATGCATGCTGTTCATAGTGTTTTTAAGTTCGGATAATCCTAAATCAAAGTAAATGATTTTCGATAAACCAAACAAATTGAATCCAGGCTTTCTGTTTGAATTGCGTTAGTGGAAGAAAATTTCAACATTGACTTCATAAAACTTTTTAAACGCATTTATAAGAATCTATCAAATACTTTGGATACCCTATTTGGATAATATATGATATACAAATGACATCATATTGACCGCAGTTTCTTAAAAACCTTTATTCATCTTTTATTTCACCTTTTTGAAAACCATATATCGACCACAAGTTATGGAATAAAATCTTGGATAAATGATAGATAATAAAACAAGTACTCTTGTAACAATTTCTATGTTCTACATTTTCTCTCTAGCTTATAAAACTGTGTTAAATAATGTATCTGTATAAATTCTCGTATTTTATGAATTTGAGCGTGGACACCATTTTTTTTGTCACAATAGTAGGTTAGAAAAGAATATGAGGGCGCAGCTGAAGAAGGTTGACTTTTGCTTCCAAGGGAAAAGACTTTAAAGCGAAGGAGCCACCGCCTTATTTGGTGACGACATCTGACGTAAATTATGACATCACCATCTCTCCTTATTGGGTCATATGTGGACCCACCGACCCAGGCCAAGCCATTTACGGAAATACCAGACTACACCACACTAGCATGAAAAACGATGATTCACCAATCCGTTGTGTGCAAGTAACTACGGAGATGATCTTTAAGGGCTATAACGAAAGAATAATTTGGATTTCATTTCCACGTGGATTTACATGACACCGCAAATTAATATATGTGTATGTTATCAACCATGGAGAAGGACGAACCTTTCAATACCACTTGTGAAAACGATTTTAAAGACTATATATGTGTGTAATATATATTTACATATGTCACTATATACTTTTTTTTTTTTTTTTTTTTTTTTTTAACCTGGGGGTATCCCGGGCCTTAGGCCCAGACTAATCCCCAAGGGAAGGTGCAGCCCACGGATGGACCCTCTCTCCGGATATTCAAATGGGCCGAAAGCATGGCCCATATCCGCGTGGCCCACGTTGGGGTAAATCAGAGTTGGGGAGGTTTCGAACCCACGACCCTTAGGATCATTGTGGGCCGCCTCACACCACCCGACCACCAACGCGGGTTAATGTCACTATATACTTCTCACTTCTAATTAAGAAAAGGTTTTAAAGAAATTAGCTATGTTCATTCTCAACATGCGTGCCCATAAACGTGAATTAGATATTATTACCTCATAACTTAACTGCTAAAACACAAAACTAAACTGTTAAAAAAACATTACATATTTTCAATATATATAAGCTTCTATATGATATGATCCCCTATATGACTTTCACTACAAGAAAACACTGGCTTTACAACGAAAATTTACAACGAAAATTATTCCTCGTAAATTTACAAGTTAATTACGTCGACTTTACGACGAAAAGCAGTTTCGTCGTAAAGTCGTTGTAATATTACAACGAAACTGTTTCGTCGTAAAGTCGATGTAAAGTTACAACGCGTTTACGTGGAAAATTAAGTTCCACGTAAACGCGTTGTAATTTAACATGGACTTTACGATGAAACCTGTTTCCTTATCTCTCCTCTCAAAGACGTTGTAATATTACATGGAGTTTACGACGAAACATAATTCCACGTAAAGACGTTGTAATTTAACAAGGATTTAACAACGAATCAGGTTACCGTTACACTTGGTCGAAACGTGTATTAATTGTGCTTGACACCTAACTACATTCCTTGTAAAGTTGATGTAAATTCCATGTAAAATAGTTGTAAATTCGTAGTAATAAATTGCGTTGTAAAATACTTGTTAAACCTTTACCTACCAA
>OVBX01002009.1:0-22355 GCA_900406325.1 Erucastrum elatum | reverse complement strand
GAAGATCCCACATCGGAAATATGAATGAGACATTAGTAATATATAAGGGACTTGGACCAATACACTAATTGCCAATTGGTTTTAAGTGGAAGCTCAAGAAACTTATCAGTATCCCACCAGATTTTCTAGACTATATTATCGATATCATTTATTCTGAATATTAGGCAAATTCAGTTACCATTTTGAAGTGCCAATATATCTGATGGGTGTTGCTCACATTAATATTATTAGTTGAATTCCTTGCACCCTGATATTAGGTAACTTGTACAATCTTCTAGCCAATCTTTTATTTATTAGAAATAAATTCTATGAATTAATAACCAAGTAGTTAAAAATCGGAATATTCCTTAAAATATTGTGAATTGATTTCAATAATGGAATACTAAAAACATTTAATGAGTTAAGCTCTATCCGGGGATTAGATTTGGTTTCCAAAAGATGTTTAAAAATTCAGATTTAATTAAAAATACATTTTTATTCTTTATAGAACCTACATTGATAAATTGTGAGCATACTGTATTACATTTGGTTGAAAGTCAATATTTAAATTGGTGGCTTCATTAAAAAGGTACAATGTAAAAATTTTTTTGTCAACTTCATAAACGAAAATTTCAAGTTTTAGGATATTAGGAAATAGGGTTTGTTATGAATTTTAACCCATAAACCTTAATTTTACGGCATTGAGTGTGATTATTAACAAAGAATCAATTGGGTAAATATTCAGAATCAGAGTGGGTTTATGTTACATTTGAAATGGGTTCATTTAATCAGATTGTGTTTATATTAAAAATAGATCAAAACATTTTCTGTTTAAATGGTGCAGCATTGTGATTGGACAAAAAATAGTTGTTTCTAATTGGTCATTAATTATGGACAATTTTCATTTAAAAAAAGAAGCAGTGGCATTTAGGTGTAAATATATTGAAAATTTAGGGGCAAAATCATATGAGAGATTATGCTTTAATTGTATAGAATAGATTTGGATCCGCGCAAACGCGGATTTATACTTGGTGAAAACTTTTTATAATCACATTTATATAATCTGTCGTGTATATGCATTTATATAACTCGTCTCATATATGTGTTTTATGTCTGAGTTTATGTTCGGTTAAAACTATATTGTACATGTATTTTTAGATTTTTAATTTTGAATTAGGTATTTTAAATATAAATCAATATAACAGTCTTATAGTTTTGATCAGTGTTTTGAAACCCGACTCAGACTTGCGGTTGAACGGTTTACAGGTTGGTAACCTGGTATTTTTGATATTGTGATTTTTAAATGATAAGACATATTCGGTGATCATAAGTTAGAAATTTGTTTAAAATATATTTATATTTTTCAAAATCGTTTTAAATGATAATTTTTGTTGTCAAAATTCATAATTTTAGAATTAACTAAAATCTTAAAGAATAATCGGCATCCTATTATTAAATTTAAATAATTTACCAGTCTAACCAAACTCATAACGGAACCAAACGACTTCACTGAAAACTTTGGTTCTGTTCAGCAAAATTCAACTGTATTATCATTTTGAATCGGGAAATAAACAATAGTAAATGTGATTAGATTTAGGATAAAACGGTTTAAAACCAAACCATTAAATATTTTAAAAAACGACGCAGTTTCAAACATAACCAGTTAGAAAAATACTAAAACGATGCAATATCAAACATGAAAATAATCGCAGACCGAAATTGAATTAAGAAATAGTGGTTAATGACAAACTAAAAAACAATTAAGAAGAAACTGGTGCAGAATGTTCAGATTATCCTTAATGAATACAAAGGAAATGTTCTCCAGTAAGGGTAAAAAGAGTAAAAATATCAATGTGCTTGTACTTTAATAGTATAGACTAGATTTGGACCCGCCCTTTCAAAGCGCTGATTTATACTTGGTGAAAACTTTTTATAATCACATTTATATAATTTGTCATGTATATGCATTTATATAACTCATCTCATATATGTGTTTTATATCTGAGATTATATTTGGTTAAAACTATATTGTACATGTATTTTTAGGTTTTTAATTTTGAATTATGTATTTTAAATATAAATCAATATAACAGTCTTATAGTTTTGATCGGTGTTTTGAAACCCGACTCGGACTTGCGGTTGAACGGGTTACAAGTTGGTAACCTGGTATTTTTAATATTGTGATTTTTTAAATGATAAGACAAATTCGGTGATTATAAGTTAGAAATTTGTTTAAAAAATATTTACATTTTTCAAAATTATTTTAAATGATAATTATTGTTGTCAAAATTCATAATTTTAGAATTAACTAAAATCTTAAAGAATAATTGGCATCCTATTATTCAATTTAAATAACTTACCAGTCTAACCAAACTCATAACGGAACCAAACGACTTCACCGAAAACTTTGGTTCTGTTCGGCAATATTCAAATGTATTGTCATTTCGAATCGGGAAATAAACAAAAGTAAATGGGATTAGATTTAGGATAAAGCGATTTAAAACCAAACCATTAAATAGTTTAAAAAACGATGCAGTTTCAAAAATTACCAGTTGGAAAAATACTAAAACGATGTAGTATCAAATATGAAAATAATCGCAGACCGAAATTGAATTAGAAAACCGGTGGTCAGTGACAAACTAAAAAAAAAATTAAGAAAAAACCGGTACAGAATGTCCAGATTACCTTTAATGAATACAAAGAAAATGTTCCTCAGTAAGGGTAAAAAGAGTTAAAATATCAATGTGCTTGTACTTTAATAGTATAGATACAACTGTTATTTTAGCTCAAGAAAAAAAAACAATACATGTGTTTTTTTTTAACATTACCTGTGTTATTTTCTTTACCAAAAAAAATGCAGGTGGTAATTATAGTTATGTATGCAGTGTATCTGGATGGAAGTACATAGGATATACACTTAAGGTTCTTTTTACGTTAACTAACACGTGATATTTTTTTTTTTTGGTAGATTTAGTCCAAAAAAACATATTAATAGGTGGATCATGTATTGAGTGTATCTGGACGGAGCTGCAGAGCATATACACTCTAATATTGTCTTTAATGATAACTACACATGTCGTGTTTATCGATTGTGTATCTGGACGGAATCACATAGTATATACTCAGTATGCTTAACTATACAGGTGGTATTTATAGTTCATGTATGGAGTGCATCTGAACGCAAATACATAAACTTTAATATTCTCTCTAGAAAAACTTCACCATGAATCTTTCTGCTATCACTCATGGAAACGACAATGACGCTCCGGCGCCGGGAAATGAGTTTGCACAGTTCGCCGCTGGATGCTTCTGGGGCGTGGAGCTGGCGTTTCAGAGAGTCCCCGGTGTGACTCGCACCGAAGTTGGATACTCCCAAGGGTTCCTCCACAATCCTTCATACGAGGATGTCTGCACGAACACAACGAACCATGCAGAGGTTGTCCGGGTTCAATATGATCCGAAAGAGTGCAACTTTGAGTCTCTGCTTGATGTCTTCTGGTCTAGACATGACCCCACCACCTTGAATCGCCAGGTACACTATACGATTGGTTGGGTTTCTCTTTACTTTGCCCAACATTTAAGACTTTTTTGTGTGTTGTTGATTTGTAGTTATAAGATTTTTCATAAAAAAGATTTGGAAATGTTACAACTTTTTTGAAAACTTCAAACTGAATGCATGACACAAAAACCAATACTTAGAGCATCTCCAATGGTGTTACCACCATTGGAATCCTTAATATTATTAAAGTAATTTTTTGTTTTGTTTGAATAGTTAAGGATTCTAATTCAAATTTTATGTCCAATGGTGTTCTCCAATTTGGAGTTTTTAAATTCTTGAATAAGAATTTCAAAGATGTTTTACTAACACAAAAACATGAGTCTGTATGTGGAATCAGGTTCCAGAACAAGTAAAAACTTCAAACTGTGAAAGTGTTTAACCTTAATGATAACTATATAATAAAGAAAGAGTTTCACATACATGCCATCGTGTTTGCCAAGAGGTTCATCATACTGGATCCTAACCCAATAGCCAGACTCTGCTCTTCCAGCATATTTGACCACTACTCTTTTCTCCCCTGCCTCAAATTGGCATCTATCTCCCACCTTACAGCAAAGAGAAAAAATACTAAATTAGAAAGAAGAATACAAAGTTTCAGTTTCCTAACAAACCAAATAAATTACAACTTTGAAAGCAAAATCAAGTAAAGGTTATAAGAGTAGTCGAACTTATAAACTAGCTGACAGTTAAAATACCGATTTCGTTTTCTGAAATTGAACTCCGGTCTCTGAAGATCTAATCTAGCTTTCTTCCCGCGGACAAGAGCTTGTAACTTCACAACTCCCCAAATGCAAGAGTACGTAGCAACAGCTTGTCTTCTAACCAAGTGACCACAGATCACTGCTTGCAGATCAATGTTTGGTGCTGGAATGTCTCTGTCACTGCAAAACATTAAAGTTATCAGTACGGTAAGCCATCCAAGTAGATGCTAACATATATCATACAATTCTCAACTCTGCCAAAAAAAAAATGATTTGCAGATCATAATAATTGCACATACATCCATCTAATCCCTAAAAGCTGATTCTTGCAGGGAACCAAAGTGGATCACACAGCTCGTTAAGTGTCTTCAATCCCACAGAGATGTTATAGCAGCTTGCAATCACCGACCAATTTCAAAAAAAAAAAAAAAAATCATGACTTCAATGTCCAGAAAGAAGTTTGCTTTTTTTATTTGAAACGAATTACAGAAGAGAAACAACAAAGAAAGAGGCAAAAAGAAATCGCATATCCGATCAGAATAAAAAGAAAACAGAGCTATCAGAGAAATAAATCAATAATGGTTTCGGGAATGATACCAGTGGTTGCATACGATTGTGATTTCTCCTGTCTCACCCATCGTCAATTGCAAATACTTTAAGAGATTGGATGAGGAGGGCGATGAGAGGTAAGATTTCAAAGCATCGATCTTTACGAGAGAGAGAACAGAAGAGAAGAGGTGCAATGTCCGGACATCTCCGGTTGAGGACTGCGTACTAGGCAAGTAGACGGGATGGATCGGAGTAACTGGAATCGGAGATATTCCCGGGGGAAGCGGAGGAGGAACAAACTCAAATGGTGAGTTTGATGATGCCACGTCACTAAGGATCAACCCATTTTAATCCTTAAGTTAGGAGTCATCCTTAGCTTATATCGATTTAATACTATTATTATATTCCTAATAGTTAAGAATTAACGTCTAAGGATTCATTAAAAATCACCGTTGCGGATGGTCTTATCTTTTTATTTTATTCTGTTAGTGTTCTGAGTCTTATTCACGTCGTGTAATGTACATATTGTATATACTAGTTACAATGCGATCTCAACATATTAGATCTTCTCTTATCCGATATCTACTAAACCACAAACCGGTACACCTTAACCCAACATAACCATCGGCTAACAGTTAGTTATTCAATTAATTTGCAATACCAGATCCAATGTGTAACATTTGATGATATGAAGTTATTTTAATATATAAATGTAGTTTACCATGGCTAATGACTTGAACTGTGATCAGGGAAAAGATGTGGGAACCCAATACAGATCAGGGATATACTTCTACACACCTGAGCAGGAGAAACTAGCGGGGGAGTCAATGGAACGTCACCAGCAACAAATGGAGAGTAAGATCATGACTGAGATTTTACCTGCTAAGAAATTCTACAGAGCTGAGGAGTATCATCAGCAGTACCTGTCAAAGGGTGGACAGTCCTGTGGCATAGCCTGCAACAGTCCACTCATGTGCAGCGCTGCTACGGCTTAAAGATGCTGAGTTCCTCTGCTTATCACACAAAAAAAGAGGATGTTAGAGACTTCTGTTACACAATATGAACATCAACCAAATTCCTACTAAGTGTAATAAGTTAGTTTCGTGTTTCATGTTGGCGACTATATAAATGTCTATTAATGTTACTGAATTATTGATTGTTTAGATTTGAGCGAATCTTATATATGGGTGAAAATAATAAGATGGATAAGTTTCCTTATTGCCATTTACTTCACCAACATTAATACACACTTAAAAACATCACCAATCCTGGACAAAAAAAGAACATCACCAATCTGATCCTTTTTCAGATACTGATCTAGCAAATTGGATCCTTTGCTAGCTGAAGAGAACTTGAGCTAGTAGATTTACCTACAACTGTTCCTTCTCCGATAGCTCAAGAAGAGCCTAAGTTAGTAGATACACCTGCAAGCTGCAACTGATCCTTCTTTGCTGGCATGTGTGTGTTGTAATTCTCAGTTCGTAATAAGATGTGGAAATGTTGCAACTTTTTCAGAATTAAGAATACAGAACACAAAACTGTATGTTTCTTAAAAATGTGTATGTTTTTATTTTTAAGATTTCTAACTGTATTTGTCCCAAAAAAAGATTTCTAACAGTAAATGTCAAAAAAAAAAGATTTCTAACTATTTTTGGGTGAAATTTCAAATTTGTTGAGTAACTTAAAACAATATGGTCATTTACAAACGGAAAGAGAAAAAAAATGAAACATAATGCCTTAGCTCTCTCTGTTGCCATAGATAAAATACCAACGTCCTAGCCATGGAGCCTTGTAGTTGTGGAATAGTTCAGAAATAGGATGCGGTTTCAAATGACTTTGTCGATAGCTCTGCTCATTTGACCAGGAATAAGATTTCTAAATATTTAATCGTACTTAATAAAATATCCTCTATCTCTATAAAGTTGTATTCTTAAGCATTCATAATAAGTAACACATATGTTATATTTAACAAAGACAAGTATATTTTACACAATTTATATGCTTAAAATAATATTTTTTTTATCTTCGTATAACATTTATATTGATAAATATAATGTGCTCCTACATAGACCTTGATTGGTAGAGCATTATCATTAGCATTATGCTGTAGATTATACAATCAACATTTGTTACAAAAGCATTTACTAAATGCTAATGCTCTCTAAATGCTCTCTAGCAAATGCTCTCATATGAAGCTTTTGGAAGAGTATTTGCATTTATAATTTATAAATTTAAAAAAAAAAATATAATTAGTTCATTTATTTTATTTAATAATATCATAAAATCATTTTTATATCCAAAAAATAAAATTTTGATTTCTACGATAAATTTACAATTTAAATATATTTTTATTTTTTTTTAAATATAATTTAATTATATTTAATTAAACTAATATATAAATTATATTTTAAATTAATTATATAAGTTAGATAAATTAATTATATATATTAGATAAATTAATTATATAAATTAGATAAATTAATTATATACGTTGAGATGAATTTCTATGTAAATAACATGTAGATGTTCAGAAATACAGTAGAATTAGTGTGTTAGTGAGAATCTTCAACAAGTAGCAAAGCACAACCCAAGTACATCCTTGTGGTTGCGATTTTTCCCATTGTGTGGATTGAAGATAGACGATCTTAAAAAAAAAGAAAAGAAAAAAGAAGAAGAAGATAGAGTCAAAGAGATCTTCTTATCAAACCATAATTATTTTATTTGTACATTATGAGGAAACATAAACAAAAAAAATCATTTTAATATAAAAGATTATGTGAAGTTTAAAAGTCTTCTTGAGATTGTTTGTTTCTAACCCTGATTGGTCATTAAACATGAGTTTAGAAAAGAAGTACAAAACATAAATTAGTAAAAAAGACACACAAGAGGACATGGACTTCCAGCTACCAAAGAGAGTTGGGAACACTAGTTGTTGTTGTTGTTGTTGTTAGAAGGCTGACCAGTCCAATAAGTTTTAACAGCAACAAGAATCTTCTCAGGATTGTACGGACCTTTCTCATGATCTACAATCTGAGTGTTCCACTTCATTCCCTTCGCTATCCTCTCTACTTTCGTCAACATCTCCACATTATCTCTCATCACAACCGTTCCTTCTGGTCTCAGTATCCGATCCATCTCCAACAATATCAATGTCAAATCACACCTTAGAACACAACACAATCAATCATTCATTTCATTTTTATTTGTTAGAAACTCTCACATAAAATAATATATATAGCACACACGACTTTAGTTCGAGTTGGAAGCTCACGCTACTTACTTGTTTTCGTATAAGCTGAACAATCCTCCCGCTTGAATCATATCATAAGTTCTTGGATAAGTAGAGAATCCTTCACACCAGTCCTGATACGTCCCAATCAGTCCACGCTCGTAGATCACACCTAGCGTTTGTTTCTCCGCATCGACCGGAACAACATTCATGGTCCACGACGGGTATTTCAGCATGGATGCGGCGAATCCACCAAGGTGAGCGTTCATGTCCATTATGTTCCTGAACCGTCCATGCGAAATCTCGGGCACTATCTTCTTGTAATACGCTATCCTCTCTTTCCAAACCTCGTTGTCTTCTCTAAACTTCTCCGCGTTGATGTCTTGTATCGTTCCTCTGATGATCCTAGGAGGAACCGCGAACGCTCTGTCCGGCCAGTCCTCGAGCGCACCGTCGGAAGATTCCTCTGGATTGTTAGTTTCTGGTAACGGCGTGATGCAAGATTCCAAGTCTTTGTACCAAGCGAAGTCTGCGTTGTTGTTGTCGTCCGAGCTGCATATTGGAGGTGAGTTGTTGTTTTGTTTGAGCTTCTTACATTCGATGTGATTGATAGGCTTTCTCCAAATGGCTAAATCACCTTTCTCAATCACTTTCTTCCAGCAAAGACTCTTTGCTACATCCTCTATTGAATCTTGCTCTTTCTTTAAATCCTCCTCTGTTCTTTCCCAGCCTCTCCAATACTGTTTCCAGTTAATCGGTGGCCCAGAGAGGATCCAGTAACCGCCCGGTCTTAAAACCCGGTCAACCTCCATCAGGTACAGCCCCTCTGATTAGAAAAAAAAAACAGTTTGTTAATGGAGAGAAAAAAATAAGACTTCACATGGGAGAGAGACTTACCATTTTTAAACCAAGGGATCAAACAACGAGAACAATGTGCAAGATCAAAAGCTCTAGCTGGATAAGGAAGCCTTTTTGATCCCATGATCCCGATTATGGCGGGAACTCCACGTTCTAAAGCAAACTGGACTTGAGCTTCATGTGTGTCTCTTGGTGCAAATGACACAGCCATAATGTCTCTCTTTAAAAGGTAAGCACCAAAACTCGCAACCTGATTCAAAACATATGAAATATTTACAATGACCTGATAATAATAATAATAATCATAATAATAATAATTATAATAATGATGTTTGATATAAGAAAGAGAATATAATATTACTACAATAGGTATGAATTTAACATGATTATTTTTGAATAGCAAAATATATATATAAACTTACACCACATCCAGTATCTATAGCTGTTCTGATTCCACCAGCAGTTAGAGGAATGAGCCTAGCAATGTCATCAATATAAGCATCAGCTCCACGGGGAAACATAGTTCCACCACCAGGGAATCGAAACCGGTCGCCTTCTACTTGAATCCAGTTCTGGACTGCCTTCTCAACACTGAGCTCCTTGTGAGGGATGTTGTCATACCAAGCATAGTCTCTGCTTTGAGGCCATTTGAATGGAATCTTGTAGTTTGGTGGAGGAGGGATCAAACAATAGAGGAGCTCATCTTTCGAAGGACAATGCCTTTCTCTGTATTTCATCATGTTCCTATCGAATCTTCTTCCTCTTTGTCGATCTTCGCAAGGTGTGTATTCACTGAGGGACAAGTCACACGGTTCGAAGTTCTTGATGGTTAGGTTTGTTTCCTTGAACTCAAACTGATTATGGCTTTTGAAATCCAAGTCAGCTGACTCAGAAGATGATGAAGAGGTAGTAGAAGAAGGATTTGATTGTGTCTCACATCCTATTTTGGAGAAAGAAGAAGGGACGTTGCTGGTTTGCCATGCGCCTAAAACGTAAAACAGAATACAAAGTCCACTTACACCAAGAACCAAAGTTAGTTTCTTTCTTCTTGCTTCTGTTTGGTGATGAAGACCAGTGTTGTCTTTCGCCATTCTTGAGTGCAAACACTTAAACTCTAAAAGAGGGATCGAAAAGAGATTGAAACAATGGATCAAAGTTTGATTACAAATTATGACTATTGGATAAGAAGGAGAAGGTCATGGTGGATTTTGTAAAGGAATGGTCACATGTGAATCACCTCCATCGTAGAAAGTAGGTAATGTGATAAGAATACTGAACAATAGAAAAAGATAAAAAATTAAGAGAACGGGAGATTGTCTCTATTCTTTAGCAATACAAGAACTAAACTCAGTTAGTTAGAGAGAAAAGAGGATGTTGACCAAGAACAGCCTCATTTTCCTCCATTGCCTCCTTTATTCTCGGTTTGCCATATTTAAACATTGTTTCTTGAATTAAATGAAACCTTAATTACGCATATACATATAAGTAAAGAAATCAATGGAAGAGACTTATGATTCTTATTTAGAATATTGTCTTTCCTTTGTTTTTTTCTTGTCCTTGGCTGTCAAGGCTTGTTACTTTGAGGTTTCCCTCTTTGGAAATGCAATTCATTCAGACATTAAAAAAAAAAAAAAAAAGAAATCAATGTTGTGATTCTCAAGAATAATAGATGGGCTACATTTTTGTAAGACAAAAATACTAGTGTTCTAACAAAAATATTTCAGTCATACTAAAGAGACCTGATTAAAAATGATATTGATTCTCTATAGAACCTATGTTTTATGGACTGTGTTCTAAGTTCAAACCATTTCTTCATTCAACAAGGAAACCACTCGCATTTAACAGACAGACTATAAGTATATGGAAATGGAGGAGGCATACACAAAGTATGGAGGGTTGTGTAATAAACCTTGAAGCAAGGAAAATTCTTGGAGACTTGGGAGTAAAGTTGAATCTCTATTAGTACCTTCCTTCATTTTTTGACTGACACAACTCTACAAATGCTTCTATATCTTTTGTTTTGTTGAGATAGACAAATCTTGTAGGAGAAAATCAAGGATAGGAGGCTAAAATATTCTAAAAAATAGTCTGTTATCGTATCTGATCTCTAAGCTCCTTATGTGGACAGGTTCTTTGAAATTTATCAACAGACGAGCTAAATCTAAACCAACGTTCATCTCCCTACGTCACTCACAGCAATTCAATAACTAGAAAGTAGAAAGCATAGATACTGTTTCAAGCATAATAAAATAGCATATAACTTCAAAACCAACTCCAAGAATAAGTAAAGTAAGAAGATAGTCTCAAAAATTTTAAATAAAATAAAATCCCAAACATAAAAGGATAATGAGTTTGCATTATCAATTGGTCCAAAGAGAAATCAAAACTACAAACCCATACGAGAAGTGAACAGAAAGCTACGACTATATCACCCTTTCACCGTACTCTCTTCATTCTTCAATAGCGATCTTGCCCTTCTCGCTCACATAGATACCATCAAGAAACTTTCTGATATCCTTCTTCTTCACATGGCATTTCTGCAAAAATCAAACAAACCGCAAGATCAGAGAATTGTCGACAAAAAGCAAAAGACTGCAGCTTACAATGCAAAACATCACAAACCACATCGCAATCAAGATTTAATCAACACCATTACTTTATACAACATTATATAGTACCGTTACTATGCAAAAGGTAACCATTTTATACAAACCCATCTAACACATTCACCATTTTCATTTCTCAATTCAAAATTCCATAACATTCAAGACTT
Organism: Erucastrum elatum; assembly: GCA_900406325.1. Taxonomy (NCBI): domain Eukaryota; kingdom Viridiplantae; phylum Streptophyta; class Magnoliopsida; order Brassicales; family Brassicaceae; genus Erucastrum; species Erucastrum elatum. Next base: position 10,707 of record OVBX01002009.1, on the reverse strand, counting down.
AGAACATGACTACTAACAAGAAAACAAAAGAGTACCTGGTTGATCAAAGCGCATGAGCGTGAAACAAGCTCGATATCATTACCCTCAAGAGTAATCTCATCCTTAACCTTCTCAGACCGGACAATGGTAACACCATCCAACATATCAACCTTCCTCACCTGTTCACACCATTTTCATTACATCACCAACACAAAACGACAAAACCCTCAAATCAAAACCAAAACAGGCACAAAAAGCGAAAACAAACCTTCTTCTCGCCAAGGAAGTTACGGATCTCAATAGACTTGTTGTCCCCAGAGATGGAAGCATTGATGGGGAAATGAGCATACACGAACCTCATCTTGTAAAGGAAACCCTGAGTGACACCAGCGATGAGATTGCTGACGTGGCTCAACGCGGTCCTGATGGAAGCACTGGCTTTGCGGGAGCCGAACCACGAGTCGATCTTGAGCTGCCTCTTGCCGGTGACGTCGTCTTTGATGAGCTGGAAATCGAGGTTGAGATGCTTGAAATCACGGGTGAGTTTCCCGCGCGGGCCTTCGACTTCGATCACCTTGGCGTGGACCTTGATGGAGACGCCCTCAGGGATGTCCATCGTCTCGGATGACAAGATCGTCTTCATCTTGAGTGAGTGAGAGAGAAAGCGACGGCGGCGGTGTTGAGTTTAGGGTACGAGAGTAAGCCCTAAGTTCGCTTATAAATAGGTCACGTGGTCTTTTAGGTTTTTCCTCGCTCTGGTTACTAAATGGGTTTAGAGGCAATACTAAAATGGGCTTTTTATGTCAAGTAAAAAATAAAACCCATCAGATTCGTTACGAGTTCTTTGTTTACTTGTCGTCGATCATACATAGAGAGAGAGAGAGAGATCAGCACCCAAAATCAACTTCATATTCACCACATCTGATTTTGTCCAAAAACAAAAGTCACCAATTCTGATTTTTGAGTACAACTTGATTGAAATAGAGATTAAACCACTAATACAAGGGAATGATCTAGTATCACCATGTGTCTCTTTCAAAGACTCCGTATTACATAATCAAGAGTGTGATTGGTTACATGATAGAGTAAAAGTGTGGAAAAGAAAAATGAAATGAATTAAAAAGAAAATAATATCGCTGGAGAAAACATTTTCCACTCCATTCAAATTGAGTAGCACTTTACTTTACTTTATTGAGCTGAATAAACCAGCGAAAAATGATTGTTAGTATTTATTATCTTGACGGGTAAAAATGGAAGTAAACCAACTGAAAATGTTTTTCACCTTTTTCATTTTACGCTATTTTTACCGTACAGTTATGCTCCAAATCTTCTTATACATTTAGACATTTAAGAATACGACAACACCCACAAATCCAAGATGCCATCAACTCAATTCAACCATCTAACTAGATCTTATGATATATACACATTTACAAAACATATGTACAAGCCAAGAGACAGAGATTACAAATCATACCAAGATGTTGGTCCTTTAATTATGACCGGCTTGTTGAACATGACCCTATAGCCTCTTCACCTTAGGTACGTTCTCGGACTATCTTTGTATTACCGGCTTTTGACGTCCCGATTCTCAGCCCTGAAACCAAATAAACACATCCGATTCTTAATCACGAGAACCCGAAAACAAACCATTGTCTGCTCGCCACTAATCCTCGCCTCCGAGGAGAGAAGCTCCTCTCTCATGTAGGTAAAACCATGACAGGAGGAATCACAATGAGTCACACACTACCGCCATGGAAGAGTCATCGAAAATATGTAAAATAATTAAGATCTACCTCCCCTCCTCCCCCTCTCGCCCCAAGCTCTTTAAACTGACTCACTTCTCACGTTGCCGAAATAGCTTCGTCGCTGTTTGAGAGAGAGCCGGAAAGAGCTACCAACAACCTTATATGCCAGATATTTCCCAACTAATCCAGAGCCAACAAGCAAAGACACTACATGAGAAGTTATTATAGATTATAGATGATGAACAAAAACTACTAATTGAACAACATAAAATTTCAACTAATTTTTTTTGTAAAAGAAATATGGACAATGATACAAAAGGTGAAAAGAAGTTACTAATTGGTTATAATTTTGTAAGGTAATATCCGTAAAACTGTATTTCTAGCAGTTTTCAGATAAGTGTGTATATGTGTGTCTTGTAGAAATGGCAACACTGAACTAAAACCTATTTGTTCTAAAATAGAATACAAATGAAAAAAAAATCCACAAAAAAAAATTCCACAATAACATTAGTTAATATTTAATTCATATTTGGTTTGAGTTTATGATTAGAGTTTAGAATTTAATATTACAAAATAGGCTTATGATAGGGATTTAAGATTGAAGTAAATAGTAATTTGTCATGTTACTCTTTGGTTAATATCATTTTGGTATAAAAATATTTGCTCTGATTTTGTCATAAACTTTTTTGAGACATGCGACTAATTTTACTTGGTCGATGAATAGACAAATGCCTAGCTACAATGGTCAAGAGTTATCAAATTACACAGATACAAGTTTGAAGGAATTTTTTTTTTTTTTAAATACAATAAATTTTTTAATTTTAAATATTAGTTTTAAAAATATTTTAAAAGAAATTTTCAGATTTTGAAATAAAACTTAATTGATTTTGAAAACAAATTCGGAATCGTTTTCACATATTGAATATTTTTTTCGAAACTAATATTTTCTATTTATTAAATTAAATATTTTTATATTTAATTTTTATATATGTATAAATAAATAATATAATTACTGAAACTTCTTTCGATCATTTTCTTTTATGTATTCTTCTCATCAAAATATATTTTAGGTTCTTTTAAATTTGCCAGATATTTAAATTATTTTTAGTTTTAGCTATTATTCAATAAAATTTCGAAGTTGGTTTAATTCTGATAACATATGCACGTAAACAAAAAAAAAATAAACACAAAGCTAAATATCAGCTTTTCAGACACCAAATACTTGGTTCTGTACCTTTTTTGGTCAACAACTTGGTTCTGTCCTAGCATTTTTATTAACTTCGGTTCAAGTTTGGTATAGCTTTTTGGATTAGGTTCGGTTCCAATTTTTGGATCCAGATATTTTATCCAATCAAATTTCGACATGATTTAATTCTATAAAAGCATTTACGTAAATCAATAATAAAAAAAAGGGAAAGGGGAAGGTAGAAACAGGTCTTCTTCATCATCATCGCGAAATCCCGTCCCTTGTTCGTTAAAATCCAAATTTGGCTTATCCACACCACAGAAATGTTCGAATCTCTCTTCCCCATAAGATGATGAAACAGCAGCGTGATCATCACCTCGCCGTCGCTTCTTCCTCCTCTCTACCTCTCAACGCTTCCGAATCCGATCCCGAAGATTTCTTCTGGCGTGATTTCTTCGATTTCTCCTTTCTGACATCCGACGACGACCACAAGACCGGCCTCGGCGATGGTATCGATTCGAACGCCGTACCTAAAGGTTAAAATTGATTTCCTCTCAACAAGTTTGTGATTTTGAATTTGAGATTTTAACTGAGTCTGATGTGTTACTGCTTGATTGTAAAATATTATGCTTCTGAAATGTATGTCTTTGTTGTAATAGTTTTTTAACTTTTTATCTGTAAGTTAAAAACTTAAACAATTAATGGCGTAACTTATTAATTTTAGGTAACAATGATGTTAAACTTAAATTAAATAAAAATGATGAAACTATACCCAGTTAATATTTGTACTTGAATTTGAGATTTTAACTGATGATAGTGTTATGTACTCTTTGTAGAATCAGAAGAGCTATACGGTTCAGCTATCGTTGATTCAAATGTTAAGGAACGTTCTCCTAAGGCTAAGAATGAAAGCGCTTTTAGTCCTCTGTTTGCTAAAATGTCAGCTTTGCGGATTAAAGAATGTTCGGTAGATGACACTGAGGTGGATTCTCCTTGCTGGAAAGGAGGAGCAGGTTCATTGAATTTAAGGCGGTCTAGGGATGATCTGAATGTTCTTTATGGATTGAACCCTATGGCACCTCAGTTTATTCCATCAAATGCTAAGATGAACTTAGATAAGAATGGGAATGAGTTTGGAGGAAATGGTACTCCGTCTTTGAAAAGGTCTCTTTCATCAAACTTCCCACCATCATCTGGAGAGTTCAGCATAAGCAATCTTTATGAACAAGGTTCCGACCAAACATGCATTATTAACCATGACGCAGATGAAAGTTTGGGTTTAGTATGTCAAGATAGTGTAGGCATATTGGATGGTAGTAGCAATCAGTTCCAAAGGCGTACAAAGCTGGATCCTTTGGCCCCTGTTTTTGTTCCTGCTTATGCGTCTTCAGAGGTCGGCCACATTGGTAGTGCTCATCAGTCTGGAAATATATACTCATCCAACCCTCGGATAGGACCTCAAGTTCAGAAGAAGAAGCTGAATCCTCTAGCCCCACAGTTCTCGTTAGCAGATACTAAACCAAAAGTATATGGCTCTGTGGAGAACCAAGCTGCAAATGATTTACCAACCAATGTGAATAGTTCTGTTTTGTTCTCTCCAGGGTTTGCACCCTCCTCAGTGCATGTGGAGCCGTTTTATAAGGAAGTTGATACAAAGCAGATGGGTCGTCACCGTTATGGGAATCCTTCTCCACAGATGGATGTTAAGAAACTGCTTACAACGATACACGGATTGTCAGAGTTGCTAACACATGTACATGGTTCAGGTTCGCCAAATGAGCAAGATCTTGCTCTCGTCAACTCTACTGTACAGAATCTCAACTCTTACATCAATAACCGAGTGCAGGAGCATACCGGGAAATATGATGGTTTCACTACGTTGCCGAATATGTGTAAGGTATGTAATCTTTCGCCTACTTTAAGTAGGTTCTGCTACATATAGCTAGGTGCGTGTGAGTGAGTTTATTTTAATCATTTCAATATCGTAAAGCACATGTGAATTCTTTATATATGCTGTCTGTATCTTTATGCTGCTAATTGAACTAATGGTTTTATTTTAACGTTGTTCGCTTTTACCATATTCCTATAAAAGGAAGGTGAGAAAATATGTGTAAACATTTCTTTGTAGATATACAGACATGATCCTGTGTTAATGATTGTCAATGTTCTCTATAGCAATCGATTAGAGAACATCAGATTCCAAAGGCGAGAAATCTGAGTTCCACAGTTGATTTTAGAAGGAAAGAGAAGTACCCCATGGTCAAAGGGGAAACAGGAGCAGAGCCTCAAGTTGAATATCTTGTGGCCAAAGAAACTGGCTTTGGCCAGGTATGGTCTGTAGTTATATACTTTTTGAGGCATTAAATTGTGGCTTCGCGAGGAAAAATAGACTATTCGTTTGAAATGTTTGCAGGTTGTAAGGAATCATGAAACAGAAGAGCAATTCAACCCACAGGGGCTCTTCTATAAAAGTTTATGGCTCAAGGCTAGAGCAGACAGGTCTTTGATGGAATATGAAACATTTCTCTCCAGTTCAAGAACTTGAGCAATTTAGTGGGAGACTGTTGAGTTGTGAGACTATATATATATAAGGTGACATCATAGTGATAGTGTCAAAGATTAATTGCTGTGTCCGTATGAGTCCTCTTGAGCGTTTGCTTCCGGTTTTGCAGGTTAGATGTAGAGATTACAACGGCTGAATCTCAGGTCTGGTGATTGAAACCCAACTAGGTTTATGTTGCTGAGCTGAAGAAATTTTGCTAGGAGTGTTTTTAAGAACTCGAGTATGCTTTTATAATGTTGTTGAATCTCTCTATACACATATCCTTCTGATCAATTTTGTCATGCCCTTGACAGTTTTGTCACAAAACAGATGCTCAACCTTTTTGGTTGATATTTGATCACTATATTGTCAAAACATAACCCTTGTATCACTTCTAGTCCTAGGTGGGAAAAATTAAACATAACCAAACCAAAGTATGTATATACCTCAACCATTTGGTTGATGTTATTAACAATCAAACAGAACCAAAAAACGCAATCTGTTTTTTTTTTTGAACAAAAAAGTTCAAATAAAATAGGCAATATGTTTATTTAATTAACTTTATCATATAGAAATGAAGATTTGCTTAAACTACTTTTTTGCACTATATTTTTTATTTTTACTCTAACAGTTTTTTAGCATTAAAACTTAAATGCGAAAAAGATTATTGTACCCTTATTCTATTCTCCTCACAAACTTTTCAGACCCCAATATGATATCCAATTTTTCTACCGCGACCAAATGAAACGAGGCCTAACAAGATTTCAACGAACAACTCTCCGACAAATATGAAAAACTTGACTAGCTCCGACGAACCAAACAAGCTTTTAAACATTAACTAAGTGACAAGATAAAAATGGTAATTTTTGTTCTATTTCATTAATTTTAGCTTAATTTCTCAATATCGATATGTTTCTCGGAATAGTGACAAAGTTTATATGACAAAAATGTTTCATTCTTAATATATAAAACATTATAAATATTTATCCATGAAAATGTTTCATTCTTAATTTATAAACATTATAAATATTTATCCAGGATTAATCTTACGTTTTGTAATTTGATATTTTTTTGACACAACTATCTTAACAAAACTAAAACCAATTTAAACTACACTCGACATAAACCTTCAAACTAAATCCAAACCAAACTAGCTAAGATTGAACTCAGTTAAAGAGTTTATCTAAAAATAAATAAACGAACCGAAATGCTCACCTTACTAAATCGTCTTACAACATTAGACATGAATGCCCCATATTATAAAGAAAAATAGCCTTAAAATAGTGGAGAAACACAAACAACAACGTTCGAGAAATGAAAAGTGAATTTAAGAAACGAGAACCAGTGCGAGTCTCTTGCAACTCCACCTATGTAGTGAGCTCCATAATCGCAGAAACGATATCTCCATCATTGGCTTTAAGAGCCTTGGTGGCTTTGGCCTTGGAGACACCAGCTTGAGTCATCACGAGCTCAACATCCTTGGCTTCAACACCAGTCTCATCAACATCTTCATCTTCCTCCTCCTCTTGTGCAGCCGTGGCTGCAGCCTCAGAAGCATCAGCGCTAGGGATCATCGATGCAACGTCTGGCATCTTGAACCTCTGAGCAGCTTGAGCTTGTAGCTGAGAGCTCATATCGTCAATCTTGGCCTCCCCGAATATCACATAGGTGTCCGAGTTTGGACTCTTGAACACATCCGGCTTCGAGATGACAAACAAAACCTGAGGGAACGAAACATACAGAAAGAATCAAAACACTGCTTGATTAAAAACAAAAGCGATGTGTGTTCTTACATTCTTGGATCTCTTGATTGTGACTCTGCTAACATCAGTAACAGGTTTCATTCCAAGTTTGAGCATTGCCTTGCGGCTTTTCTTCTCGCTTCTACTTTGCTTGGAGCTCTCATTCTCACCAGCTCCTTCACACATACAAAGACAACAGTGACAACAACATGAGCAAAACTGTAAAGAGTATTAACAAGATTCTATATCACAAATCGAAAGAACGATTTATTGGTTTATATAGGTTTAGTCATACGGTTTAGTAAACCGGTTCATTTACAATCATATATACAGCTAAACCGTGTGACTAAACCTATATAAACCGATACTATTCCAAATTGATTTCTAATTGAACCGAAACAACACAACAATGGAACGAGAAAAGATTTAACATACCATCGACGTTGTCATCGTCCTCGTCGTCATCAACATCGTCGTCTTCATCTCCGTCTTTGACATCCTCAACGACAACATCATTTTCCTTCTGCTCCATCCCATACACATGAAACAATCGTCAAAACAACGATAAAATCGAAACGAATCTGACAAAAAATAAAAGAGAGAGAAACGAAAGGAACCTCGAGCTTCATTTGCTCTTTGATGGCGTCCATCAACTGCTCCTCAACCTTCGATTCGTCGACGACGGGGCCTGGCATCTTCTTCTTCTTCAACTTCTATTCCAACGAAACCCTTTTCTAGAACAGCGCAGCGATAATGTAATCCTTTTGTATCAGTGGCGACGAATANAGGGGGGGGGGGGGGGGGGTTATCCATCGCTTGAGGGATAACCCTATCATCAGCCCAGTTATATGTAATGGGCATTGTTAAAGCCCGTTTTAAAAGTCCACTAGGTCTGGCGAATACACCAGTGGGCTAAATAAGGAATCAAAGTCTCATATGCGCTCATAAACAGCAAAAAAAAAAAAATCAACCTCATATACCAGAAAATTGAGCATTTTCAAATTTAATATCGAACTATTACTTGGTGTTATTTTGTTTTAGTGGTTGGGTCAGATTTCCTCTCCTATCACTGAAAATCAATTTTACCCTATCCAGAAATTGTCTTCACTCAAAGTTAAAGTTTGAATTTAAAGATTTTGAGTTTTTTGTTCAATAATGGGGATAACTGATATAGAAATAACAAATGTAGTTTATGACTAATTAACCAAATCAACTACTAGTTGGAAAATAAAATCATGTAAATAATAATTCGGTATTAGACTTGTTGAATACAAAGAGTTGAGGATTTAAATGCTCATTTCTCCTAGCTACGTTCATTTTTCCATCTATAATATTAAAGAATCCCTGATATAGTTATATTCTTAGTTTTTTTAGTTATTTACAATGACATGCTATTAATCAATAAGATATCAAAGATCTGTGATAACTAATCACGTTAATACTTGGAAGGGGAAGTTAGTAACTAACTGGAAACTAAATATATTCTGAACACTAATGTGGATTTCATCCCTGAAATCCCTAACAAAATCTACATCCCAATTTGATATATATCCATAGTCATACTAATTAGGAGTGTTCAATCTGGATATCAGTTCATTTTTTTTTGTTTTTTGGTATTTCGGTTAGTAAAATACAAATACCATCATAAATCCATACTTATTTCGTTTCGGTTTGATTTATATACCGTCGATTTTTGGTTTATTCGATTTTAAACAAAAATATAATTATTTAGTTTGTGATCATATTATATGAATTTTAGAGTTATGTTGTCAACACAATCATTTATTACAAAAATATTATATGTTTATATTAAAAAAAAAAACACTTCTACCAACTAATAAAATAATCATATCTAGAATTAGAATCAAAGCTTGGAACTAAAAAAAAGAAAAAAAAACAAAAGCACTAAACAAAAGTATCTATTCTTCCATATTTAGTGTTTATCAAAATCATGTTTCTTCGATTGAACACGAAACTCTCTTTGTTTATTGATAAAAAAATTGTGAAAAATTCAACTTATTGTTGTCCATCAAATTTATAATATTTACTTCAATTTAGTCAATGCTAAAATAAAGAAAAAATATGAAAACAAAAGACTAAGAAAATAAGATTCTCAGTTGCGATGAATTGTTATATAATTATATTCCAAGTGTTTTACAAATTTAGAATTCTTTATTACAGTAAAAAATATGGTAATAGTTATTAGCAAAAAAATAACTTATATAACAAATAGATTTTTCATGCATCTTTATAAAACATATACATATTTGCATGTTTCTACTTTTAATCATTTTTTCCAGTTTATTCGGTTTAATCGGTTATAAACCAAACTATATCTAAATCCTACGGTTTTTATAAAATAACATCTATTAGGTTTGTATGGTAAATACCAAAACCAAACCGTGTTATCTGTTTCGGCCGTTTGGTTCGGTACTGTTCGGTTTGTATGGTAATACTAATTGTTAATAAATCCTTTAACCGTTTCATTCTTAAATAAAAATTCAAAATAGAAAGAAATTGAATAATTTTTGTATAAAACTTATAACATAGTGAATTACAATTTTTTGAGTTCACTCATCATGCCGGAAGAGCTTAAGCACGCATAGTTGAACAAAAATATGGGCTCTCCTGAACACACTTGAGAAAAAAACCCACCAAGCTGCCTGAAAAGGCTCAAGTATGATAAGCCAAATCCTCGAACCTAGATATCGATTGTGATACATGATAAACCAAACTATATTTGCTCCTAATTTTTAAAATCTGAAAATAAGAAACGCTTTCCGACAACTAGTATTACTTATAAATACAAACAAAAAATCTTGGAAAATTAAGGGATACAAAATTAAGTAACACTAGGGGTTTGCCGGCGCTACGCTCCGGTTTTGTTAATATTGTTATGATTTGACTATGGTTTTATAATCTAGAATATTTTTCAACAGTATTTTCGAAAACAAAATATATACATGATCAAATGAAATTTATTAATTTGATTGTAGTATTTACAAAGTTACTATGAAAGAAATTCAAGTTTAAATATATGAATGACAATTTGAAAGTGTAATAGCTGAATTGTTTCATATTTGATTAAAATTTATTAATTTAAATTATGATTTAGATCATTTATAAATGTGGACTTCGTCTTACAATGATTATATTAAATTAAAGTTTATACATATATATTTATATGTATATGTTGTGAAGATATTACTTTTCACATTATATATATATATACATATAACAATAATTTGATGTGATAGTAAACATGTCTACAAATTTAAATTGGTAAATCCATGCTACTTAGATAAACTGTATTTTTTATTTATCTTTATTTTGCATCATCTCATTTGGAATAAGATGAACTTTTTTGTCACGTTTTATACTATCAGCTTTGTATTTATTCGGTTCAACTCGGGTTACTCTTCAGTTATCGGCTAAAAAGGAACCGAACACAAAACCCAAAGTAAATGAAATCGATCGTGTTTTTGGCTAGATCCGTAACTGAACCGATAT
>OVBX01002008.1:0-22379 GCA_900406325.1 Erucastrum elatum | reverse complement strand
CCACTTAGCAGCTCACATTTTACCGGTACCTCACCTGAGGGTCATATTCGGGTCCAACAAGCACTATATAACTATATACCTTTTTTTAGCAACATAACTATATACTTTAAATGACTGCTTTTTCATGAAGATGCTCTGGCGCCCCCACCCCTCCCTCAATTTCCTATTATTTTCCCCAATTCATTTTTTTTTCTTGTTGAGATTTCTCTTACCGGATAGGTGTGCCAATCTCTACCAATACGCAAAGATTATTTCTTGCAACCATAGATAAAATGACACACATACTATCAGCCTATTATACTATTTGATCTATAGTAAGTATATACCCGAATCAGATTCTTATAACGAGCATGTAAATGCTCATTTATAAGCTTTTATTCGTATAAATGAGTCGCAAACTCATGTAAATATCACACATGAACAAGCAGTGGCGGAGCCAATGCTATATCATGAGGGTTACATGACCCATGTGATTTTTGTAGAAAGAAACATTTAGCTGCATTTTCAAAGAAAAATTTGATGAATTTAGGTTAGTCACCCCTATAAAACACATATGTTATACCACATTGACCCCTCCGAAAGAAATTCCTGCCTCCGCCACTGTGAACAAGTCGACGACATACAAATACACACGGAAACACTTCAAACTAATACCAGAATCAGATTAAGCTTACACAAATGTATTAGAATTATTTCATATAAAAGAGTAACAAACTGAAGCGAACTCACACATATATCACACATGAACATGTCGACGAAAACAGACTCACATACTCAAACACATTCAGCCAACTGAAACTTCGAACTGCAGCTAAAGTGTGTAGGGATTGCTTCGTCTTGTCGTAGCACATGGAACATATGCACTTAAGATTCTCGGAGATATGTCCACTACAGGCATGGATACGGGGTCCTGTGCCCCCTACTCTTTTTTTTGCTTAAATAGCTTATATATATATATTTATCCAGCTAACTATTCTTATAATTATGAAAAATATAAAAAGTGCCCCCAATCTAATTTGATTTTTGTTTCTTTTAGCATTGTGACCCCGACCAAAAATGTTTTTAGATCCGCCCTGACTACAGCCCCTGGCAAGGGCACCTAAGACCACACGACAATAACAATTACATAGCGGATGTTCTTGGACACATAGTTTCATTATGTCACCGCCGGAGTCGACATGACACCCAGTCACCCCCGCTTCTATCTCCGCCGCCGCTCCTGCTCATATACCGTATACATATCAATTTGATTGTATCAAATTTTGTTTTTTTTTTCAAAATCAAATTAGCTGCTTAATTAGCTGTTTATGTACTGTATTAATAAGCTTTGTGATTGTCCTTTACAGATAACCATAAACCTTAATTATGTGCAGTTTCTGATCTATAGCAAGCTGGGACTCAAGTTACAAAAGAAAAATCAAATTTTATGTTGCATATGAGAAAAGGAATTTATATTCTTAATACAATTTAGTTTTCAATTTCGCACGAACTATTTAACCAACAAAGTACGACGATCTTGAATGCTTGTTAACGTTTATATTAAAATGACTTTTGCTTAATAAGACAATATTCATTATCGTTGACAAAAAAAAGAAAATATTCATTATCAAAATCAAACGCAAAAAAACTTCGTATTCAATGATAATCACAGCTAGTACAGCTATATAATCCATAATACCTTAGTGGAAGTGGAATAAACTTACTGGAGATAACCAAGAAGAGGCAAGCGATGATGAACACTGATGTTGTAGTCTTTCCCATTTTATCTTACGTAGATATTTATCTCACCTGGAGTTATCATATTATGTTGTGCTATTCATCTTTTATAGACCTTCAATCCCGTTAGGCTTCTTATACTTCGTTGCAACAACCCAAATAATTGAACCCATAAGAAATATCAAGCGAATTGTCTGTGTCGAGTAGATACAATAAGGACAATCGTCTTAAGCCATTTCAATTATTTAAAATATTATCCGACTATAGGGCCTAGTGTATTACACTTACATATCATTCCTAATAGATTCATGGGTGAATTGGTAGAATATCCCCAAAAAATATATAAATTTGTCAAATGACTATAAGTTTTGATATGGGAAAAAGCAGTATCCTTTAAGCCACAGATTGACCGATTTGCCCTTGTTTTATGCTTTCCAGATTCACTATCGTACGAGTGTGTGCGTTAGAGCACAGAAAAACTGGATTTTGCAAAGGCGTGTTCAGAAGAATGTGTCTGACACAAGGATGCGTGAGAGGCAACGATCTGCTGGGTAAAGAAGGGATCCATACTCATTGTGATGGTTTGCTTTGGTAAGTATTTCTCCGGTAGCATTTTGAATAGTGGGATTGGTAATAGAGTATATAGAGAAGTTGACAGTCACCTGCAATGTTAGCCGTTCCGATTTAATTGATAACACTTGCGTCTAGTAATTTAACTGTAAACAATATTTTAGCAGTTATGAAATAATTTAACAATAAAACACCTATTCGTGACACTGGTAGTCATCTAGTGTATATTTATAAGTTGGCAGCTAACCAAACAATCTACTGCTAAAAACCAATTATCAGATCTAAGTTAACTATTACAGAATAATGCTAACTGGCAAGTAAATTTTAACGGGTAAATAAAATGTTAACATTAACAGGTACCTGGCACCCGGTGGGAGAACATATTTATTGTTAGTTGTTCTGATTTGGTCAGTGCAACGATTAGCTGTTAATGTAATATATTTGGTACTAACCAATACGTTTTCGGGGTACACTATATAATAATTAGAAAACAAGGTCATTTAAATGTTCACATCTAGAATTGCAGTTCAGCATATTGCAAGATTATTTTGTAAAACGATAAAAGCAAGGAAAATGGAAAACAAAAAATCTGTAAGTAGACAACAAACCACGAAACTTGCAAGTTTGGTAACTTTTTCGCTGTTATGGGCGTATGAGTAGGAAGACTATCCATCTGTCATATTCACCTCGTTTTCCTTGTCAATCTTTTATTTCAATTTTTTTTGCTGTTACAGCCACATCATTTGTTTCATCAACCCAACAAAATCTGCTACAGATGACCATTCTTCATACGGATCTCAGTAATGGACTTCACGGACACATACAACAAGGGGATGAAGTAAGCTTTCCGTATAATAGATAAATAAGTGTAAAAGATAAAATATTCTTTGATCGTAAGCGGGAAAATGTAAAGTTAATAAAAATTGATACCTATATGGTTCTACCAATTAACTATTATTCACAGTTATTAAAAAAAGTTAGCGGACAACAATAACGATAACAAACAACGAATGAGTTGGTACGCCATGGTTCTGGAAGTAAGTTACTTTACACTCGTAACTAAACAACTTAGCATGTAAAATGTGACTTTAACAAATTAACTATTATTAACAGTTACTAAACAGGTTAGCGGACAACAATAACGGTAACAAACAACGAATGAGTTAGTACATCATGGTTATGGAAGTAAGCTACTTTATACCCGTTACTAAACAGGTTAGCGGCCAACAATAACGGTAATAAACAACGAATGAGTTAGTACACCATGGTTATGGAAGTAAGCTACTTTATATCTGTAACTAAACAAGTTAGCATGTAAAATGTGACAGCGGGTTCTCTTCAATCGAAATAATCTTCCTGAAAGTAGAATTCCGTAGAAACTTTAACTCCTCTTGTTCTAGTGCGTCGATAAACAACTCGGTTCTCTTGATCTTTTGATACGAATTGTTCAATCTCTTGAACATTCTCGGGGGTAGAGTTTTCCTCCACCGCAACGTTTGTGTGAATAAAAAGGATGAAAATTCACACAATTAGGGATTAGAAAGCAGAGAGAAAACAGATTGATAGTGAAATATAGTTCGGGGTCATGGCAAAAATCAAGCATAAAGAGAAGAAGTAGTAGTTGAGAAAGTGTGAATAAAAGCAACTGTCCAACATTCAAAAATGACAGAAAAATCTCACTCTTTTGTTTGCAGAATCTGAAAAGGCTAAAACCATTCTATTGCCCAATGGGGTAAAGAGGTTCACCCGACACATATCAGACGCGCGCAAGATTACTCTCTATAGGTTGGTGTGTCTCACAGGGGCAAAAATATCCAGTGAAAATGGTTTCTATAATCAAGGGTATGTGGCATATTAGGGGAGTGTTTAGGTGCATTCTCACCAATTTCTGTAGATTCATTACTACTCGACTGAACATAACATACAACTCTTGATCTTTTTACTGTTAATTGATGTCATAGTATAATTACAGAAAACAACGTCGTACGTCTCTTTATTTAATTTATTTCACTTAATTCATTATAGTTACATTAATATTTGACCGTTTGCCTTTATTATTACACAAACCAGACACATACAAGATTCAAACACAGGGCATCTGCGTGTACGGCCAAACTATGTAACAATCGCTTAGAACTTGATTAAGGCGTGTCGCTGCAGAAATCGCATAAGCATTTCATACCACCAGGGCCGGCCTCTGAACGGCATTTTCCACCTTTCGCGCCCTTGTTCTGGCGGCATCTCCGATAACAGAACGACGGATATATCCGAGGCGCGCAGAAGCTGAAACCCACGTCGCCACCGTATTCTTTAAGGCATCTTCTATCCTGCGCTTCTGTCTCCGGCACTTCTGCTCAATTCATATAAAGATATAAGAAAATATAAGTTACATATATAACGAAACTTACATGCAATTACCAAGAGGCACTCTGAATACTATGGATAATTAGAAAAAAAACAAAATAATAAATAGAGATTTAGTTAATTTACCAAACATAACCAGAAAGAGGATGAAAATTATGGCGAAGAAAGAAACTGACTTCGTTGTCATGGTCATCTCTCTCTCTTTCTTTACACTCTTTTTCACTTTGGACTTGGCGTATATATATATTAATGGACTCATGCTCAATAGTCAACACTTGTGGTGGTGGTGATATGTTATAATCAATAATGTGAGGTGGTAATGAAAAAAAAAATGGCATGAAAAAACAGGAGTCACGTTAGCTGTCATCATGAAAAACAAAGCGTGACACCGATAGCTGGTCGACCAGGTTCGACTCTGCTTGTGAAAGCATGTTGTGTAGGAGGGATAGACACCTCGTATGCTGAGTCATAAGCCGAGTCTGATCAGGACCGATTCTGGGCAAAAACAAATAACCATTGTTTCAAACCATCAAAATTTTCAAAGAAAATTACAAAGAAAGTCTTCAAATTTGTAAGAAAAAATTTACAGATATTTTACTAAATCGCCTTAGCGTCCAAAGAGTCTAACTCGCTTATATATCTAGGGGAACAAAATCTATATGCTGATCTCGTTTTTTTTTTAATTAACTAGGATGGGTTCGGGCCTTCGGCCTTAATCCCCCTAAGTCCGGAGCCAACCTTTGTCTGTACCATTTTAAGGGCCTGAAACACTCCTCCCCGCCCGATCGATGGGCCAACTTTGGGCCAGATCGATGGATCGGGTTGGACTGTGTGGATCGGGCTCTGATACCATGTAGGGAATGTATCTTATTAATTAATGAAGAGAGGAGTACATCATATATATATACACGAGTATTGCCATATCTTGGATATGAAGTAAATGGAAAATATACAAAAGACATGCATGAGAATATTTCATATCCTAACAGACTCAAACTCTTGTTTATACGTCACAATTACATGTACGTTTTGGCCGTTGGATTTAACTGTAAATCAACCGAAAGGCAGCAAGACACAGTCGCATATATCTACATGTGGATATAAAATTAAAGATTTTAAAACAAGTAAATATTTTCTTTGGCTCTGATGATTCTTTTGGCTTATATATGGAAAGTTTTGAAGTATGAAAGTTTGTTTTTTTGGTCAATAACTATGAAAGCTAAAAGTTACTTTGGTAGCCTCTACGACAGTCCCAACCATATGATCAAACCATGCCAGCCTCAGCTACTTCTAGATCTTATATGGCATAATTGTTATTATATTTACACATATTTTTTTTTATAATTTTGCTATAAAACTACTTAATAATAGAAAAATACATTTAAATATTTTTATTTTAATTTTATATTATATTCTATAATTCTGTAAATTTTGGAGATCATTGGTTGGATTGTGAGTTTAAAAATTACCTGTAAAATTTATGGTGTAAGAGATTTGGTTGTAACAGTAACTTTAATATGTTGATTTTTTATAGAGATTTTAGCTATAGTTAAAAGTAAAAAAGGGACTAGATTAAACCCAACAAATCACCCACTTTATCCAGTGACCTAATTTTTCATAATTCTGTTCTGCAGTTCTTTATTCTGTGAAATTTAGTTCATTATGTAGTTATATTTTGTTTTCTACAATTTCAAAGTTATACATCGTGGTGGGTCGGATATCCAGATTTTGAAGGTATTCGTGATTCGATATGATTTTTTTTGAATAATCATTTATCTATTCCTTGTGCAGATAACTTATATTTAAAATTATACTTTTACTGTAGTTGTGAATTCATAATAACTATAGTGGCTTTTGAAAACATTATAAAAATTAACAGTTATAAAATATCAATGAAATAACAACGGTTAATAAATATCATATATTATCAACAATTTAGATTTTAGAAACCGTAACATGAATCACAAAAACAAATAAATTACTAGACATTACTTTTGCATTCCCATATATTATTATATTTATATTATGTGTTTATAAATAATATTATTTTTCATTATTTGTCAATTTATATATTATTAATTTCTATCCTAATGTGCATATATTTTTTATTCTTAATACTTTTCAATAAGTTTGTATTTTTCGTTTATAGATTATTTACCTTTTCGTTTTAAAAGTAATACTGTGATAATACTTTTAGTTTTATTCAAGAAATAATTTAAAATTGTCATCTATAAATGCATGTTTTTTTTATTTTAGTTATGAATATGATTGTTTGATATCCAAAACATTAAAAAAAATTATCATAAGTATACTATTTATGTTTTACTATTTAATATAGGATAGACTAGAATATCATCTACATACTATCTACACTATTTTTATTGTTTAATATAATATAAGATAGATTACCTTGCATATCGAGTAACGAATATTATTCTTAAAATGGACTAATGAAGAATAGTTAGTACTAAGTGAAGATCTACATCTTGCACAGGATGAATAAATATGCTATTATCCAGAAAACACTTCGTTATCATTATTTTGATCAAAATTATAGCCTTGTGTTTGAGTGTTGTGAGTCTGACCAAAGGAAGGCACTACACATACTCTCAATCGTGTCAAGACAGCGCTTAGGCAAGCGGAAAACAGAGCACCTGAAGTTGGTGATGCTGACGATGACAGAGTTGATGAGTTGGAGATGACCTGCATAAGATAGCGCACGACTAGACCAGGAGAGAAACCTTGATCTTATCTTGTCAATAAGAGGCTTGTAGTCTGTTAGAGTCATTGATTTCGTTATAAGAGGGAGGCCAAGGTAACGAACTGGGAGCTTGTCAACAGGGATGCCTAGTCGAGTAACCTCTGTTTTAAAAGTCTGAGTGATTCTTCCTGCCATAAAAATAGATGACTTTTCAGGGTTTATTATAAGCCCAGAAATCTCTGCAAACTCATCAAGGGTGTCAAAGATACCACAGAGTGAAGCTGGAGATCCATCAGTGAAGAATATAATGTCGTTCGCAAAACTTAAGTGAGTAAGATTGACCTCAGAGCAGGTAGGATGGAACCCAATTCTTCATGTCACGGCCGCTTTATTTAAAAGACGTGACAGAACGTTTATGGCTATGACGAAGAGGTAAGGAGAGAGAGTGCAGCCTTGCGTTAAACCTCTCGTACTCGAGAAAAAACCTTCAAGTTCATTTATTGAGACAGAGAACACAGCGGTAGAGAGGCAAACATAAATCCAATGCAGGAATTGATCTGGGATATTCATGGCTCGCAAAGTGTCTAAGATGAACGATCATTTGACCGAGTCGAAAGCTTTGGAGATGTCAAGCTTCAGAACACTGCGAGGGCTGATAGAATCTTTATGGTAGTTCTTAACTAGCTCAGTGGCAAGAAGAACATTTTCAAGAAGGAGACATCCCTTGACGAATGCACATTGGTTTGGTTCAATCAACTCAGGAAGCAGTACTTTGATACGGTTTGCTAGAACCTTGGAGATCATTTTGTAAAGAATGTTGCAGCAGGACACTGGCCGAAAATCTTTTAGTGTTTCTGCACCCTGCACTTTAGGAATAAATGCCAAGGTTGTGGCATTTACTCCCTTTGAGAGAAAACAGTAACAGTGAAATTGCGACTGATGATAGGCTAAGCTGCGCAGTAGAACTCTGCTGGGTAATGATCAGGTCCAGGGGCCTTGTTGGAAGGCATAGAGAACAGAACATTCTTTATCTCTGCCTCTGAGATTGGATGGATCAGAAGAGCAGCAGTATGATCAGGGGAATAGAACTCCAGTAGGTCTGGCAAGTCGATGAGTGTTTCAGAAGACTCGGGGCTTGCCGGCGGGCCAAGAAAATTCGCAAAGTACGTAGCTGCTGCTGTCTTGATTGCAGTCGGGTCTGTGATGATATCTCCATTTTGTAAGATCAGCTTCCTGATGGCATTACAGGATGTATGGATTTGCACTATTTTGTGGAAGAAAATATATGGTTTTATTTTGATTTTAGCTGTTTTAAATTAAGTTGTACTTGTAAGTTTTGGATGTAGATATTAGAAAATAAAATTAAAACAAAAATACACAAATCAATACATTATCAATAACTTTTTAATCAAAATAAATTATATTAATATATAAATTATACATTATTAAAGTTTACTATTGTAATAAAATTAACATTTATATAATTTAAAAATCAGTAATCTATTCAAAATTAAATAAAAATCAATATAGTTGTAGTAAAAATTAATATCTAATTAATAAATTTTACCTACAGTTATCTAATTTATTTGATGTTATAGATGATTTATCATTTTATAAATTCTAGAGCCTAAGTAATAGATATACTCTTTAGTTTTTCCGTCACTTTAAAAATAAAATGATTAGTAAAAGTCAATAAAACTTAGACTTTATTTTTTAAAATAAAGTTATACTATGGTTGGTAAAGTTTGTTGATTATTTGTTATTCTGCAATATTTAGTTCATTTTGTAGTTTTATTTTGTTTTCTGCAATTTCACAATTATACATAGGGGTGAGCACGCAATTTCGGAGTTATACATAGGGGTGAGTATGGTTTGGATATTTGCGACGTGATTTGAGATATTTGTGATATGTTTTGTTTCGTCCGAATAACCAATTATCTAATTTGATTTGATATGTAGCCCTCTGGATATTCAGTATTTTGTGTATCCGGAAAATTTTAGATTTTAACTGGATATCCAATTTGATCTGTATAGATAAAAAATTGCAAATACATAAAATCCAGATAATATAAAATAATCATATTTTAATACAATATATATCTTTATTTAATTTTTAAATTTTAATAACTAATATGTAAATTTCCTCAATAAAAATATTTTAAAACCTATATAAAAATAATATTTATATATGGATATTTTGTTGTCCACACCTTTTTGACAACTGTTTCGTAACTGANTTTTTTTTTTTTTTTTTTTTTTTTTTTTAACCGTGGGGGTCCCAGGCTTCGCCCAGACTAATCCCACGAGGCCGACGGCAACCCACGTATTCTTGCGATTTAACTGAGTCCTTACATTAAAATTTTATAGTGGTTAATATTGATATTACGCTTAATGAATAAAATATAAAATAAACTAAAAATAAAAACGAATAATTAATTAGATAATTGATTAAAATTAATAATAGTTTGAATTATCCAAAACTAAAAATATATTTAAAGTATAAAGATAATTCACATATATATTGTATTGTTATATGAAATTTATTTTAATAAAAAGTTAAAAAAACATAAAATATATAACTAAATATTAATCACATAATTTTCAAATGAAAAATAAAAATAATAATTTATTATCATAGTCTTTTAAATAGTAACACATACGTTAATAAGAAATTATAAAACATTTAGTAACTATAATTATAATAATAATTATCCAAATATAAAAATGAACAAGTTTTATGAAATCAGATAATTCATTAAAAATGATATATAAAAATCTATTTTAAAAGTCAAGAAGATAATTTATTTACATATTTTTGTTACTATCCCAAATTATCTTTAATTAAGATTAACAAATTATTTATATATTTTTATCTAAAAAGAATATCTTTTAATCATAGAAAAATTAGTTACAAAAATATATAATTTAAAATATTTCTATTATATATGAAAGCTTCCAAAAAATTTAACTGTAATAATCAATATATATTTTGATAAATAATTTTTCATATATAAATAATGGGAAATAATTTGATATTCTGTAAAAAAAATTAAGACCATAAACAATAACTTATTATACTATTTAATTAGTAGTTGTAAAACGATTAGACCCGATTGATACTATTTAATTGGTAATTGTAAAATGATTAGGCCCAGTTCAACGGCACACCAAGTAGTTATACATATTTTCCAACAAGAGCGCGAAAACAAAATTGTATGTGTATCTCTTTATTTTAGTTATTCATTAATTATACTTCAAAACTATTTGAACCATTTGCTTTTATACTACATCTCTATTGCTTCTTATGCATCATTCAGATACAAGATTCAAACAAAAACAAAGGTGTCGCGTCTGCCGTCTACTACCAAAGTTTATAACGATCGCTTAGAGCTTGATTAAGGATTGTCGCTGCAGAAATCGCATAAGCATTTCATACTACCAGGTCCGGCCTCTCCTGAACGGCATCTTCCACCTTTTGCTCCCTTGTTCTCACGGCATCTCCGATAACAGAACGACGGATATATCAGAGGCGCACAGAAGCGGAAACCCACATCGCCGCCGTATTCTTGAAGACATTTTCTATCCTGCGCTTTTGTCTCCGGCACTTCTGCTCAATTCATTTAAAATAAACTTAAGAAAACATATATTGCATTTACATATGTAACAGAGCTTGCATGCGATCGATCACCAAGAGACCATATTATTAAAATCCTATGAACCAACTTTTGTTAACGAAATGAGAAATAAGGGGTTTAGATAATAATATACCAATGATAACCAGAAAGAGGATGAAAAAGATGGCGCAGGAAGAAACTAACTTCGTTGCCATGGCTATCTATCTCTCTCTTTACACCTTTTGTTTCACGGTAGAGTTAACGCATGTATAAATGGATTCATGCTATTTGTCGTGCTCTGCGATTCAGCTGTCGTCGTGAAAAACAAATAAAAGGGTGACTCGGAGTGCTGAGTCGACCTGGCATTGACACAGAGAGGGCAAGGGACACATGTATGATCTTAACATTAACACACACAAAAAATAATCGCACGTTTTCTTCTCTCGTAGTCAAAAGTATCACCAACGCTTATGTTATTACACATAGAAAGTCATACTTTCGTTATTTTTCTGTTTCATATTACACTTATATATCGTTATACTTGGGACCATTCATATTCATTACACACAAACCCAAACCATGGCTAAAACTTGTGCAAGAGCATAACAAACTAATATTCAAACATATAACAAACTCATTTCAGAAGTCGCTTTGGTTGGTTATATGTAACAAACCATACCAAAACTAATTTTTCAAGGGTACAACATTAGCAATATGGCTAAGACATACAGCTTTTTTATTCTCCGATTTATATAAAGTAATATACATATACAGTATCCTGACTCCACTATACCAAAACTGTCTTTATCCCTCGTGCCTTTTCTTATAAGAAAAACTAATATATATGGAGAAGTAAACAACATTCTTTCAGAGGGGATAACACCACCGAGCAATAGATGTCATAAACATGTTTCTAGGTAGCCGTTGCTTCCAGCAGAACTACCTATAGGCGCATGCAAATCACGGACCAGGAACTTCACAGTCTGTTTTCCCATACCGTATAATATCTCCAAACACTCTTGGAGATCAGAATCTGAAACCAGCATCACCCACTCTTCTTCATCGTCTAAGTACTTTAGCTGAAACGACTCCTCTTGCAGTTTAAACCGTTTCCCAACTTCTTTGTACAGCTGAGAACACCCAAGCGCCGGCTCGAACTTGAAACGTATTGTGTCTTCTCTATAAGTAGCCTTTACAGTAAGCGTTGTTGATCCACTCTCGCTGCTATTGCTTTTCTGTGTTCTCATTTGGTTACAGTCGTCAATGGAAGTAGATGAGCTTCTGAGCATAGCTGCACCTGAGCCACTTGATGAACCTGACATGCTGCATGACATGGACTGGTTAGGTTGGTTGATGTTGCCACTACATCTGAGTGCTTGAGAGCTTAAGTTGACATTGTTCTTTATTCCTTCACTTCCATGGAAGGTAGATTGTTCAGCCATCCAAGCCCACTGCTGACAACTGGCATCAACCTCCACGAATGATCCTGCACAACCAGAAAGTGGCTTCAGATTGTAGCTTCTCCATCTGAGGCTTATGGTATAGAGATTCTCTTACCGTTTGTGATGATGTCCTCCTCTAACTTAATTGCATTGTCGACTGATTTAGCTTCCAAGAGCTCAAACGAAGTATCTTGACCTCTAGCAGGATCCTTCTGGGTATCAAGTTCTTTGATAAAAGGGCAAACTGCAACGAACTCGCCTGTCGCTGAGTCAAACTTGAGTCCTCCTTCCACACCCTGGACAGAGTCAAGCACCGTCTGTATTTTCCTTAGCGACCTGTTCACTTTGTTTATCTTACGAGATGGCCACCTCATGATCCCATATTGTCTGCATATCCGTTTTAGAGTAGTGGGACAAACTGCAAGATTAGATTCAAACTAAAAAGTTAGAAAAAGTCTTTTTTTTTATGTAATGGAAACGCATTCAAAATGTGGAAATCTCACCGCCAAGGCTTTTTGCAGCATCCTTTAGACTCCCAGAAAAATGTTGTTGGAGAACACTTAAGCTCACATTCTTCTCTGTTGTGCTTTTCTTCTTCTCTGGTGAAGTAGCTTTGCTCATATCCTACAAAGAAAGAAAATAAAAAACTAAAAATCTCAGTGCTTAATCTAGTGAGTTTCGGTTCACAATATATATAGAATAACCAAGTTTCATCATATACCTGCTCATAAGTGCCCTGAGAGCCTGGACTACTGTTATCTTTATCAGAGGACATATCCGAAAATATACTTCTAGTAGAGTTAAGTTCAGAATCTGATAACATTGTCTGAAAGTTTCCTGAACATGTGGTCCCTTCTTTTTTAGTTACCTCCACATCTGAAACAGTTCTCAGAGTTCGACAAATTCTCTGCATAGTACCCGAAAGACTGTCTAATAGAAGCTGCTGCTCCAAGCTCCCTTTCATACTTAAAGGCAAGAACAGTTCAAGTATGTAATCATCTTCACCAGTGTAAGTGCTCCTCAGTTTTATAGCAACAGCAGCGTTCAGACCGTACTTTCGAGCGTGCTGAACAAGAGGGTACTCACTGATGTCATAAGCCTTCACATCTGAAGAAAAGAACGGCTTGTTTGATACGAAAGCTTTGCCGACAATTCCTTCTTTTTCTCTTAGACAATGCTCCAAACAAACGTGCACAAAGCCTTCCATCTCCATATCATTCACATAACAAGCTGTCTCCTCTACGCAAATAACACAACTTTCACCTGAGTTGGACCCATAACCCTTTACAGGTTGGTTCTTTCTCCCCTCTCCGTATCTACAGGGAATCCAGGCTAGAGCTAACGGCAACCTGTGAGCATGACACACTGCTCTGAGAACATCTTGTATTTCAGCTAAGGCAGCTTTTTGATTACTTGAAAGGTACTGAAAAAAGCAGAAATACCATTTGAATGAGGTATAAAATGGTGAGATAGTTAAGGTTTTGTTTGGTTCAGATGTTACCTGAGGGCGAGGACACGTTGATGTCCGCAAGTTTACAGCCTGAAAAAATGAAAATACAAACATGAATCTCTCTGCCAATACAGGGAATCAGTTACTGTATGTTGTAAACTCAGGTTGCAACCACAAAAAATTGTCTCCAGAGCTGCCCTGGAAGCTTTCATTGACAAAGGAAGAAGACTTGGGCAGTTCTTAAAGCCAACAAAGATTCTCAGACCCTAAATCAAGCTTGCCTAAAGTTTAAAAGTTTTGTTTATACACTTGCTGCTGCAAAAGACCCACAACATCCAGATCGTTAAAGACAAGACTGACACAAGTTCTCTATGTTCAATGGTTTTGCCTAGAATGTTGGGAAGAGCCTAGAAACTAAACCAGATTAAATCTACTCTTTATACTCTTGTTATCAGGTGTTGATCAGTGAGATAATGAAATAACTGCAGACAACCTTAGAAAAAAATCGTCTATATCCCCTAAGACCTTCAAATTTTCTATCAAAGGAATTAGATAACTAGAACAAAAAGTTTGGGGAACCAACTAATGAAACACAGGAACTTTGGGGAAAGCAGTATAGAAGCAAACAAACATATAATCAACGAGAAAGTGAATTAACCTGAAGAGCACGGCAAACAGAGTCCATTTCCATATCAAAATTGGGCTTTTCCTTGGATGTGACAAGCTCCATGACAGCACAACAAGTTGTCCCAGATGCTTCAAGGACAGGTATTGCAATGGAACCACGGACTTCATTATCTACTGCATGCTTCATACGCAGATACTCCTCCGTCTTGTAATACAAAACGTTTGATGTCCACTCAGATACTCCGGAGATGAAGACACGGCCAGGAAGACCCGGGAAAGAGCACTGATTCGCTTCAGAAGCAAAAGTGAATTTCCTCGAGACTTCACGGTACTGAGAAAGCCTCGGGTCAAGCAGGTAAGCCTGATCACATGTACTTAGCACGTGCTGGTCTCCTATCTTAATAGGAGTCCAGACCTGTGCTAAAATGCCCTCCCCTGAACCTGTGGACTCTATAAACAAGCTTAGTGCCTTAAGCATCTTCTCATCTAGTGAGTGGCTCAGAGACCTAGGGACAGTAGAGTTCATCAAGTTAGCCACCTTGCGTCTTTTAAAACTTAACTCATCACCATCTAATAACGGATGAAACCGAGAGCTGGTTCCATGTACGGATGATCTTTCTTCACCATAGTAAGAGCTTTCCAGATCATGGAATGAACGAGTAAGACCTGTAAAAGTAGCAGCTCTTGGCTCAGCTGCATGAGATGAAGTGATGGCTCCAAAGGGCATAGACTGTAAGGTCGTTAGACCATATTGAGCAAACAAGACATCAGTCGCTAAAGGGCTGTTACACCATGTGGAGAAAGAGTCGAAATTCATAAGCTCTGATGAGTTAAGCATGTCATCAGAGATCAAACTCCTAACACCAGAACCAAAGCTTAAACCAGCCATCTCTTCTGTTGACATATCTTGATAACTAAACCCCTTCTCTCTGGAAGCAAAAGCTTGTTCCATTTCCGTTGATGATTAGCTGACCCAAAACACACCTCTACAACAACAACAAGTATTGATTTTTGAGTCAAACTACTAGAGACGAATTATAAAGAGATCAAAGACAGCATGTGAGTCTTACAAGCAAAGGAGTCAATAAATCAAACTTCCACTAGTACCCTACAACATAGAAAGACGTCACAAAAATCAATTCAAGAGCTGTTCCCAATACGTGCAGAAAAGGAATAAACTTAGCTCTGAAACTTGCAAGAAAAAGTCTCAAACTTCTTTTTTCTAAAAGGGGAAAGGGACAAAAGTCACCGCAGCAGAAAATAAAAAGCCCAAAACTCCACAAATGCGAAATCAGCACAAACATTTCGTAGCAAACAAACACCTAATTGCAAAAGTCCAAAACTTGCACTTTAGTAAGAGACCAAAGTTCAGAGTTTTAGTCCTAGAGAAACAGAGCAAAGCAAGAACTAAGTCTAAAAAAGAACACAGCTTTAAGCAAACAAACACCTAATTGCAAAAGTCCAAAACTTGCAAAAAAACAACATTACAAGTTTATAGTAAGAGACCAAAGTTCAGAGTTTTAGACCTAGAGTGATCTTCCTTGGAGAGAAAACAGAACAAAGCAAGAACTAAGTAAAAAAAAACAGAGCTTTTAAGCTAAAAGTAGAAGGTTCGGTTTTGTTTCCATTAACAGATATTGCGGGGTGAGGAAAAGACTTACACTTTAAGCACTCGAGGAAGATACAACTACATCAGCAGAGAGTGATATATGGCCGCTTTACATTTAATGGAAGACTCGTAAGCTTTTGCAACGAAAGGAAGCGACTTTGGAATCGAATCGGTAAGAGCTTGTGTGCTTGCGTAAGCAACAGAACGATGCGTTTCGATAAGACTCCTCCACGTGTGACGACGTGAAAGGAACTAGGACTGATATTTCTTATTATTATATCTAAATTAGATAAATATTTTAATTTTGGGAATCCTTGGACACGGTATCTTCATATGTCAGTGTACCTGTTTTACAGAACCGACAATTACTATTGTTAATAAATATATGTAAATATCTTTATTATTTTATAAAAAAATATCTTGTGATGCCACTAAAACATGTTTTTTTTTTGTTCCAAAAGTAACATGTTTTAATTTCAAATATAACACAAGAAAATGACTAAAATAATTTTATTAAAAATATAGAAATGTATAGTATATTATTAGAATTAAGAATTAGTATTCTGATTTTTTTGTCGTGGAGTTTACTATTTAGAGATTAGAGCTTAGATTTTTTTTTTAACTCTAGTTAATTATGTTATTAAAAATGTTAAATTGTTACAACAACAACTCTAACAGTTGAAAATTATACCTATCTTGTGATAATTTCGTTTGATTGCACGAATATGAACCATTTTTAAGATCCACATCTGATGGTATACTAGACATTATGCTAAAAACTCATCTAATATTTTATAATCTGTATATTTTATATTTTGAAATATAAACTTCAGATCTCTTGATATAAAAGTATTAATGAATGATTATTTAAATTATAGAACTATAGGTTTCCAGTTTCCACAGAACTTAAGATCTAAGATTAAGAATGTAATTTGAAACTTAATATTTTCTTTCATTATATTTTAGTTGTTTTTGGTATATTTATTTTACTAAATAAAAAATTGAATTTTAAAAGAGAATTGTCTTATATTCTATGTTTTATGTATGCAAACATGTTATTCTTTTCATTGTATTGACCAAAAGTACAGATTATGGTCTGAGACCAATAATACAATCATCATCAACTGGTACTCACATCAGTTTCGATGACTCAATAATAGATTATATCTGACTTTTTGAAAGAAAAACATTATATCCGACTTGTTAAAGCCCTAATTATATTATTTTTATGGGTTTCTTAATACTATTTTAGGAGATCAACAAAAGATGCATGAGACCCTTTTTATATTGATTTGTTTAGCCTTAAACCATCATTGCACGTTATAATGTCCTTGTCTAATTATATTTTATTGTTCTGCTGATGTCACGAGTGACCCACTTCCTCTCCTCTTACATTATAATATTCTTTTAACGATGATGAAAGTTTGATATTATACAGAGAGTTTCGACCGTCCGATCGGATTCTCCTTTCGAGATTCGAATTACTTTCAAGATTCTTCAAGCGTGGAATCTTCAATAATATACAGCTATGCTATGTATCTTGCAGGACTTTGCATGTTCCCCTATTAGTTGTTAATCTTTTAAGTTCTTTTCCATCTTCAATTGAGAGAATAAATGTGACGTATGATTGTAAAATATCTATAACTATTTTGGCAGCCTATTAAAGAATGTTAAGTATAGAAAACTGTAGAACTGCACTATACGACCTTAAGAAAGATCTAGAATACACGGAACTGTTGTGTAATTGGTGATGCTTACTTTTTAACCCACTTGGGTTAACAACTAAGTTGTAGACTAAACAACTCTAACTTTATAACAGACATGAATAATTTGTACCACTTTCATAAAGTCCATTTTATGTCCCCATACGTTAAGTGAAGGTGACAAGCTTCTTTCCGTAAAAATGAAAATTAAATCAGTACTTTTGAGCTTCAAGCAACTACTCACAGGCGGTTAAAGTATAACTAAATTACTATGATGAAAATCGTATTCTTGAAGAGAAGAACTAATTGTGTATCAATTTTTAATAAAGTTTAAAGTTATAACTTATTATATGAGAAGTCATTTTCGATCGATTGATGTTATATAGTGAGAAACTGAAAATGAAATGAAACTTATGAGACTGCTGCATGCAACTAATATTGTATTTGTTGTTTAATATTAATGGAGCATAAAAATATTTTTTTTGAGAAAACAAAAACATAAAAAAAAATAAATGGAACAAGATTCGCTCATTATCAAAGAATTAGCACAAAAAAAAAAGATTCGCTCATTATCGAGGACAAGTATGAAATAAAATCTTGTGGATCAATTATATATATATATGAGCACCAGATCAAAACTTGATATGAGTTTATAAACATCAAATTTATTTTATTCAATTTAGTCCAAAAATCCGGATGTCGGTAAAATTTTAGAATAAAGCATATGTTAAAAATTTAATATCCGTTAAAAACAAAATAAATCAAAAGTACTAAAATATTAATAATCAGAAACTTGCTCTACTCCGACAGCTATATATATATATTGATTTAGAGTATTAAATGTATAAATTTATATAATTGCTATTTTATCATATGATTTAACAAATCATATTCACACTATTACTTAGGTATTAAAATAAAAATAAAAAGAAGAAATTTTTATGATATTCAAAGAACTTTCTTAAGTTTGTCTTTCTTATAACTAATTTTAAAATTTACAAAACTATAGTTTCACTGCTCCTTCTATTTATTTTTATTTTATATGTCATTTAAATATTTTAAAGAACAAATTTATCTTTTTTCTAGATTATTTGTATTAACTAAAACGAAATGACATATACATAAGTATTCACAGATATCTATAAATATCTACATACTTTCTGGATATCCATATTTTTCAAGAGCAAAACAAATAAAAAAACTGATATTCATAACATACGAAGCAAATCACAAATATTTTCAAAAAATCTAGATATCTGATTTGTATCCAGCCCTAGTGTGCAAACATCTAGAAAACATGGATGATTGATTTGTATGTACGATGATTATTTTTTGACTAGTTATGGGGCGAGGAATTTCCACAAATAATTTTATTATTTTTGAAGAAATGCCTATTTCCAATAAAATTTTATCTTTGATTTCTAAAATTTTAAATAGAAACTCCAATTTGTTTTAGATTTTTGACCGAAAATCCGATTCGATCTGTTAAAATAAATAAACTAAGATATAAACAATAATTCAAAATAATATTTTATTGTAAAATTATATTTATTTACTTTTTAAAATTTTAGTAACTAAAAACTATTAAACTTATATAAATATAATATTTATATAACTTATATACAAAATTCTATAAATATATGTATATATATGAATATAACAAATCAGATCAGATATCAATTTCTAAAAATTTAGTATCTGTAATTTATTTTATTTCTTATGGATATTGAATATTATTATTATTATTTTTTGCTTTTTAGAGTTATAAATATCAAGATTTTTTTGTTCGAATCGAAACGAATAACGAATTGAACAAAATTTTATGGATATTTTTTCCAGCCATATTTATGATCATCAGTTTGTGAAGAAACGTGTTATCTATCATATGATCTCAACTTGGATTATGCGCGGTATTTGATTTCCAATGCAGTTTTTTTCTTCCTTTTTAACATTAGTACAACACTGTATTATCTGATAAACTATATGTAACATATGTGATAATGACCGTCCGTAATTTTTGTATGTTTTACGAGTAATTCTTGGGTTCACTCCTTAGGGTGAATCTGTAGGTTCACTAATCAATAATATTTTTTTATATTCAATATCTTTTAAATAAGGAAACAAAATATTGTCAAATTATATTATGTTTTAAAAATATAGTTGCAAATAAAAATATCTTGTTTTTTTTATTCTATATATAAACACTAAATTTAAACCTTGAACCTTTGGATAAACCATAAACTCTTAGATTAACGCTAAACCCTTGAATAAATCTAAAATCTTTGAATTTTTCTAAAAAATATTTTAACACATTCAACAAAACACTAAACTCTAAACCCTTCAATAAACTATAAACTCTTAGATAAATAATAAACCCTTGGATAAATCGTAAATATTTGAATTTTTTAAAAAAAAATATTTTAACACAATCAACAAAACACTGAATCCCAATCTTAAACCATTAACTCTAGGGTAAATCCTAAACCTTTGGATAAGTCATAAATCTTAAATTTTATGATATATCTAAAATTTTAGAGTTTATCTAAAAGTTTAGGGTTTAGGATTAGGTTGTAGGGTTAGTATTTTTGCTTATGGTATGAAATTTATTTTTTTAAAGTTTGGTTTGCAAATAATATTATTTTTTATCTTTTAATTTTAAAAGCATAATATAACTTCACAATATTCAGTTTTTTTTAAAGATACTACATATAATATAGTAAAATTCTATTAGTTGGTAAACCTAGAGGTTCATTTTAGGGAGTGAACCCAAAAATTACTCATTTATTAGTTATTCAATTGTGGTCTGGATTTCTAGACTATTTTAAATTTGAATAGTAAAATATCATTTTTAATATAAAAAATGTGATAATGATGAACAATTTCATGACAAAACTTTCCAAGCAAAATCACGGGATCCCATTTATCTTATACTTTTATTAAAGCTTTGATTGTTTGTCCACTATAGCGTTGATATATCAGCGATATAACATTTACTCTCATTCCAGCTACTGTATAAACCAATCAGGTGGAAAAAGTTTTAATTATTTTTTAATAAAGTTACTCTGGTTACTGTTGAATCTAAGGGAAAATGACATATATTTTCCCTCACCTTTGTTCAAGAGTAACTCACTTAACGTTCGATGTGACTTTTACTTTTTCATTTATAATTTAGTTATTCCATAAGTTTTTCTCCCACTTACTCTAATATATTTACTCCCACTTACGCTAATGTTTATCAATCACAGCCTTATGTGTTTGACTGTTTCAAACATAAATATAAATAAGAATATGTAAGTGATGAATAAAATCTGGTTCTCTAGTTCGTACAATGATTTGATCGATGGTGATAATAAATATATATATATTTATAAAATATATACACAAATTGATGATATAGATTAAATCTTATTGTTATATGAACTTTGTAAAATAAGATTATCTCCATGGATATGGTAAACATACTTATTTTTATGTGTGTTTGCTTGACATTATATTAATTTAATTTTCCTGCATTATATATTTTCTCGTATTATATAAAATTATTAGCATACTCTTAAAAGAATTTGAGAAGAATAGTATTACATTTTATTTTAATTTAATTTTATTTTATTTTTTTGTCATTCGATTTTCAATTAAAAGTAAATTTTTTTATTTTATTTCATGATTTTGATTATGCATGTCGTTGATTATTTTTTTCGTTTTCATAAACTATTCATTATACTTATAAAGTTTCGCCTTACTTTGTTTAGATCTTGTTAGTTATATGTAAATTTAATCACTAAGGTTGGCGTTTAATTCTAAAATTTTATGAAGAATATATCGCAAACCATTTTTCAAAAAAAAAAATATGAAAGGGTAAAAATTATAAAAAATGATTGAAGTAAACCAAATCATTATAAACAAAACAAAATAGTTATTTTTTATCTTCTAAATTATTTCTTAAATTTTATTATATCATTGGTAAATAATTTTGACTATTCATGTCGTGTATTTTTTGATTTTATATTTTATAAACTACTTTCAAACTTCACATGTGTATTAAAATTCTTCATATTTTTCAGTTTTGTTGAATTATACTTTCATTTTGATATCAAACAGTTAGTTTCAGTTAAATTAACTTTTTTGACTATTGTAGGTTTTAGATTATATATAAGTTTGATCATATGGATTCTATTTTATCAACAAAAACGTGGACCAGTCTGATAAATCTATTATATTAAAAGAGAAGTCATGACTTCTAATTCATGTGTGATTTTTAATAAAATGGACTATCTACTAGAGTTGGTCACATCATTTTTTAATCATCATTAATTTTCATATTAGATAAAATACATTATATTATTCAATCATTAATAACTTTAATATTATACAAAAGATAATAACTTCCCAATATTTTAGGGATTTCATAAATAAAATTAACAATATACTGAATCCAACTTATATTTAAATCACACACATATATATATATATATATATATTAAAATTTTGAAAAAGATCTGTTTAAAAAGATTTTAACAGATAATAATTTTCAAAAATTATATGTAAATATGTTAATTAATTTCGTGATTAGTTTTGAATATACT
>OVBX01002007.1:0-22384 GCA_900406325.1 Erucastrum elatum | reverse complement strand
ATATGAAATTAGGCTGAGGAACACATTATTTTTTGAAATATTATGGGTGCATGTGCATCCCGTCTCTCCTTACTAGCTTCGCTCGAGACGCTACATGATGATGTTTCCGTTTGGCCAAATGTGAGTGACCGGTTTATCGTAGGGAAAGCTTAAGACGGAGAGTACGGTTGAGTCAATTATCATAATTCAGGATGCTGAGGTTCAGAGGTTCTGATGTTTCATGTCTCGCTATCCCTCTGAAAACATCGTTTTCCTGTTAAATTAGTAATTGATAGTTTTTTTGGTTATGATATTATTAAACTATATATAGTGTTTTGAATTTGAGATTTAATTATTTTATCAATTATATTTTAAATGACTTAAGTTGGAGGTAAATTTATTAGCATGAAAGAAATAATTTCTGTAAAGTGTTTTAAAACTTAAATATTTTTAAAATAAATTTAGCATTATTTATATTAACTTTATATTTTATTATGTCAAATTGAAATAGAAAAATAACAGGACATATATTATTTTTGTCTGATTATTTTTTTGCTAATTTTGTAGTCTCTAAAATATATAATAATAATAAATGTTACTGTCATTTTAATTTAAACCAAACATATTTATTAAAAAGAACAATACGATCTTGGAATTCTCTTACTTATTTGTTTGTCTATAACATCATTTTCTATAATG
The DNA here is from genome assembly GCA_900406325.1 of Erucastrum elatum. Classification (NCBI taxonomy): domain Eukaryota; kingdom Viridiplantae; phylum Streptophyta; class Magnoliopsida; order Brassicales; family Brassicaceae; genus Erucastrum; species Erucastrum elatum. The sequence continues at coordinate 21,706 of OVBX01002007.1, read as the reverse complement.
ATTTAAACTGCTTTATAAATTAATATAAAATCATATAAAACTGTTTTTATTATAACTTCCCGCCCGTAGGGCAGACCGACCCTAGTTTCTCTAAATAAAAGCTTGAAAGCCATAACTCCATAAAATTTAATTACATGGTTTAAACCTCTAAAACAAAACTGTTTTGGTTAATTAAACCAGTAAGACCAATAACGACCCGATTAAAATTCAGTTACAGCAAACGAACCAGAAATTATAAAGAATGCTCTATAATTTATAATTTCTGGTTTGATTGATATAATCAGATCTTTTAATCGAGTCGTTATTGGTTTCAAAACTGGTTTAATTAACTAAAATGGTTTTAGTTTGTAGGTTTAAACCAAATAATTTAATTTTATGGGGTTATAGCTTTTGAACTTTTATTTCGGGAGATATAAGAGTTATGCTATAATTTCATGGAAGAATATATTTTGAACTTTTATTTTGGTGACATCTGAGATGAAGACATAGTTTGAAAAACATATAGGAAAATGCAATATTTTTCGCGGAGAAATAACACGTCTTTCCTATCTTATTTAATCACCAAGGAAAGTTTTGTCATAGTCATTACAGAACAAGAAAAATTAAACAGAACAGAAATTAATAATAGGGATTAATGCAGGGTTTGGTGTTGCAATAATCACACATTATTTTCGTTTTGTTGTTAACATTTACGGAGACGTCTGAGGAAGAACAACATCTTGGATAAGTGTGAGCTTAGCTTGGCCACCATATTCTTCTGGCAAGGCATCTATTCCGATCTCCTCCTTGAACTTTCTCTCTCCTTCTTCGTCCGTTACTATCACAATCTATACAAGTGCAAAACAAAAACTAATGCTCTTGAGGTTTGCTCAATAACCTGTGGAGAGAGAGAGATGTACATCATGAGAAGTTTAAAGAACAAACCTTTTCCTGAGTAGCTTTCTCTAGAAAGCGGCAGATGAATGTCCAAACGGTCACGAAGAATGCAGGCATATGCAAGATGTAGCATTTTGCAAGGCGTTCGGGGTAGTAAGACTGTAGAAACATGTTTAAAGATTAAAAGAAGATGAGACATGTTGTGTGGTTGTGAATACATGAGGCATTCGGTGGCCGTTTCCATTCTGTTGATTTCGGATTTTTTGAATTTTCGGTATATCTTACTTAGTCAGGTTTTACTAATTTCGGATTGAGTTTGGTTAGATCTCATTTGAATTCTAAGCAATATCTAAAGCGCCAAATCTAAGAAAAAACTAGTAAAATTGACGAAAAAAATATTCACAATATATATAGTCTCATATATATATATATATATAATTCAAAACTCTAATACAAAACTATTTGGCTATTTTAACTAAAAGATTTCTTGAAAAAAAAAACAAATTGGAAAAATCTCTAAAATACTTTTAAATATCTAAATCACCTTAACATGCAAAAATATTTATAGATTTAACTAATTTCTAATTTTGAATCCTAGTTTAGACTATACCTGAATGTTAAAAACGTCCAGGCATATGGATCACATTATCGAGAGATAGAGAAAGAGGATGATGTGTTTACTTGTAAGAATTGAAAGCCAGTGATGAATCCACTAGGATCAAGGTTCTTGAATGTAATGTTTGACAGATCGATTAGAGCTACTAACTTCTCATCTCCTACTTCTTTGCCTTTGATGCCACTGAAGCCATATGAACCAAAAAAAGGTGTGTGTAATACATATCAAGGAACAAGAATATATTAGCTGTTTTGAAATCTTTTGGTTTCAGTGATGTTTAAAATACCTTGCGATTGTCTTGTCCAGCGCATGAACAACAAACTCTGCAACCCCCAAGCACATAAAAGATTAGTACATAAATACTTGTATTCTCAAGAATCTACTAAAGATAACACATAATAATATGGACTTGACAACTTTAAACTTCATGCATATGTAGTCAACTGGATCACAGGCATTCAAACGAAACTACTCAATAACAAGACACCATGGAAGCTTACATGAGGGGTTCGCAAACAGAATACTTATCTACTCAATGAACAGTTTATATTCAATGAAAGTCAAAAGTCTTAAACAGAGTGAGATGTGATTACTCTTGAAGATAGCTGGATCCTTGGCAGGAAAATGCTTGTAGACCTGACAAAGTACCAAAGGATGTCCGGATTTGGTAAGACCCTGAAGATATAACCTTTTGAAATCCAATTCATCCTTCACTTCTGAGTCTGGGATTCCATTTGGAGGGACCATGGAGGCTCTCCACTTTTGCCAGTCGACAAACATCTTTGCTGCCTTGTCTGGATTCATTGATCTTGCAATCAAGAACCTCATCAGTGTCGGCACTTTATATCCCTTCACAACAGCAGAGAAAAACAACAACAGACAGAGTTTTAACATAAGTAGTCCAAAAGATACAATTCTAAAAGCGTCTCTGTGGTTTGATTTACTACCTCTGTGGAAGAAGAAAGTTTCTCAACCGATTTTATGAACTGGGTCAACGCAAGTTCTTGGCTTTCCTCCATTATTTTACTCAAAAGGGCTGGCGAAGAGATGGTAGAGAGGGTAGAGAAATGATGAGAGTCTTTGATGTCCCTTGCGCACTGATATTATAGTAAGTTGAAGAAAGTAAAAGAGTTTTGATGATGTGATGTTTGAGAGAAACCCGGAAACCATCAAAGTTCAGAAACAGTCAAAATGGATTGCGTACTTTGTGTCTTTACAGCAGGGAAAATAGTCAGCTGGATGTTGAAACTCTCGTCTCTATTTGGCTTTTGTTTTTATTACCTAACTTATCACTACACAGCCTGTACCAAGAGAATATTCCATGGTTGCGATTTTATATAAGAACTTAAAAAATAAAACATCACGATGTTTTGAAGTGGTAAGCAGAATAGATGTTTTACAAGATTAAACAAATATTCGCACAACTCTCTCATTAAGTCTCTAACGAAAGTTCGGTTGTCACGATCATTACATATTAAAAATACTAAAGGCAGTACGCTTAAACATTATTATTGTTTGTTGTTAACCGTTGTGAGTGAGAAGAACATCTTGGATTAGTGTGAGCTTAGCTTTACCACCATATTCTTCCGGCAAGGCATCTAGTCCGATCTCTTCCTTGAAATTTCTCTCTTCTTCTCCCTCCGTTACTATCACAATCTTATACAACAACAAAGACTAATGTTCTTGAGATTTTCTCAAGAACCTGTGGAGGTACTATTACATCACACGAGAAGTTTAAAGATCAAACCTTTTCTTGAGTAGCTTTCTCTAGAAATCGGCAAACAAATCTCCAAACGGCCAAGAAGAAGCCAGGCATGTGCAATATGTAGCATTTTGCAAGGCGTTCCGGGTAGTAAGACTAGAGAAACATTTTCATTTTTTTTTAAGAGATGAGACTCTTTTTGTGTAGATGTGTAATCTACATTATTGATAGAAAGAGAAGAAGAAAGAGATGGTTACTTGTAAGAATTGAAAGCCAGTGATGAGTCCACGAGCATCAAGGTTCTTGTATGTAATGTTTGACAGATCGATTACAGCTACTAACTTCTCATCTCCTACTTCTTTGCCTTTGATGCCACTGAAACCATATGAACCAAAAATCTTGTAATACAGTCAAGGAAAACATGAATATATTAGCCTTTTGAAATGTTTTGGTTTCAGTGATGTCTACACACCTTGCGATTGTTTTGTCTAGCACGTGAACAACAAACTCTGCAACACCAAACACATGAAAGATTAGTCCATAGGTTGATCAAAAAAAAAGATTAGTCGATATATACTCCTTCATTTTTTTTAACTGAACACCAGTCCATATATTCTAAATTCAATGCTCCACTAAAAGAAAACACATAATATATGGACTATAAAACTTGAAACTTACTGCTTCTGTAGTTAACTGGATCACAAACAGAATATGTATATACTAAATGAATAGTTTACTAAATGAACATGTGCTCAAAAAAAAGTATATATACTAAATGAATAGTTTACATTAATGAAAGTCAAAAGTCTTGAATAGAGTGAGAAGTGGTTACTCTTGAAGATAACTTGATCCTTAGCCGGAAAATGCTTAGAGGTTATGACAAGCACCATAGGGTGTCCTGATTTGGTTGGACCCTGAAGACAGACCTTTCTAAACTCCAATTCATCCTTCACTTCTGAGTCTGTGATCCCATTTGAAGGAACCAAGGAGGCTCTCCACTTCTGCCAGTCTACAAACATCTTTGCTGCCTTGTCTGGATTCATTGATCTTGCAACCAAGAACCTCATCAATGTCGGTTTCTCATATCCCTTTCAGAGTAAACAACATAACAAAAACAACCCAGGGGATCAGATTTTCTGATGTGAATGCCTTTTACTAAACTTCCTCTACTGTTCAAAAACTAATCAAAAGATACAACTTAAAAGCGTGTGAGTTCGTTACCTCTGTGGAAGAAGAGAGTTTCTCGACCGATTTTCTCAACTGGGCCAAAGCAAGTTCTTGGCTTTCCTCCATAGTCTTTGGCTATGAGCTCCTCCGAACTGAAAGGCTTGCACACAGATGATAGAGAGTGAGAGAAAGAGAGAGAGAGCCTTTGATGTTGGTGTACACACTTGCCAATAGATTATAAAGAGTGAGAAAGACTTCGATGTTGCTGCCCACACTTCCCAACAGATTATAAAGAATGAGAGAAAGATAGATGTGTGGCCCGTACACATGCACACGGAAAAGTAGGTTGGAAAAAAGTAAAGAGCTTTGATGATGTTAACGTTGACAGAAATCCGGAAACCATCTAAGTCAGGAAACAGATAAATAATTGTGTACTTTGTGTCTTAACGGCACCAAAAATAGACAGCTGGATGTTGAAACTCTCGTATCTCTTTTGACTTTTGTATTTATTACCATGACGATTATCATCTATCACTACACAGCTGTGAGGATATCCCATGACTTTACTACTACTAAATTCTAAAACACCGTATTTTACAAGTTACAACTCTCTCATGTGTTTAGTTGCCTTGGAAAGGTTAAAGTTGTTGAAAAGTTGTAATAGCAAAAGTTTTGTTCTAATCATCAAAGCGCCAAGTTTTACGGTTTTAGTGTTTAAATGATCCAATAAAAGAAATAAACAGATAAGAATTATTGTTTGCTGTAAAATATTCCTTAATAAGAAGTAGCCTGAGGAAGAAGAACATCTTGGAATGCTGTGAGCTTAGCTCGTCCACCATACTCTTCAGGCAATGCATCTAGGCCTACTTCTTCTTCGAGCTGTCGCTGTTCTTCATCGTTTGTTACTATTACAATCTAGTCAACGAAAGGTAATATATATGCTTAAGAACCAGTGGAGATAGATAGATAAGATAGATACATCACAAAAGAGAAATATTTAAAAGACATCAAAACCTTTTCCTTAGTTGCTTTGTCTAGAAAACGGCAGACAAATCTCCAAGGTGTCACGAAAATTCTAGGCATATGCAAGATGTAACATTTTGAGAGGCGTTCCGGATAGTAAGCCTGAAAGATTAGTTTATTATTAGGTATATTCATAGAGGTGATCTGCGTTTTCTAGAAAAAAAAAGGAAAAAAAGGAGATGATTGATTTTACTTGTAAGACTTGAAAGCCAGTGATAGTTCCACGAGCATCAATGTTCTTGTATGTAATGTTTTGCAGATCAAGAAGTGCTGCCACCTTCTCATCTCCTACTTCTTTTCCTTGGATGGCACTGTAACATATATGAACCGAAGAGCCTTGTCACTCACGTAAAAGAAATCAAAAGGATATTGCTTTATCGTTTTGTTTATACCTTGCTATAGATTTTTCTAGCACATGAACAATGAACTCTGCAAACACAAACAAACACAGAAAAGGGTCTTAGAGAACAATGTGGATCTCAAATACGATACTTGTCTCTAAATCTGGTCAAGATTTAGAAAAAAAATGATAGGTTAGAAGTTGATTGATGATTACGCTTGAAAAGAAGTTGATCCTTGGCGGGAACATGTTTGGAGACTTTGCAAACTACCAAAGGTTGTCCGGATTTAGTTGGACCCTGGAGAAACATCTTTCTGAATTCCAATTCATCCTTCACTTCTGAATCTGGGATGAATCCGGACGGAGGTATCATGGAAGCTCTCCACTTTTGCCAGTCTACAAACATCTTTGCTGCCTTGTCTGGATTCATTGATCTTGCAATCAGGAACCTCATCAATGTCGGTTTCTCATATCCCTTTCAGAGTAGTCAACAAAACCATCAAAACAGTATAAAACAACCAGTGGAATCAAATCTTTATACTAAACCTTCTCTAGTGATGACAATGAGACGAGTCCCCTAGTGTTAGACCAGGGAGCGTACGTACGGAATCAAATCTCAGATCTTTCTCAACTTCTAAACTACAAACAAACTTCAAGAAAAGAGAACCAAACGGCTAAATGATACAACTCTGTAGTATGAAGTTTACAGCGTGGAGTTTGATTTACCTCTGTCGAAGAAGAGAGTTTCTCGACTGATTTTCTCAACTGGGCCAAAGCAAGTTCTCGGCTTTCCTCCATGATATTGCCTCTCAGATCCTCAAAACTCTAGAAATGTCGCGCAAAGGGGGTAAATGGCGACAAGATAGAAAGAGCCTACGCGCAAAATAGTAAACCAAAGAAAATTAAAGAGCTTTGATGGTGACACTCAGAGAGTCAAGAACCACAGGAAAGACAGAGACCAGAAACAGAACAAACAAATGATTGTGTTGTGTTACTTGTCTACTTGTGTGTCTCTACGGTATACACCTTTCCACAACTCGTAGCAAAATGGACAGCTGGAAGTCGAAGCTCTCGATCTCTTTGACTTTTATTTTTAAGCACTACAAAAGTACAAAACCAGTTTTGAGGATGATTCCATGACTTTACGTCTGCATCCCGTATCCTAAGGAATACTTAATACAAGTTGTCTTCTAATCTATTTTCAAATGAACCATGTGAACCATGCTCTTTAGTTAAATCATTTAAGGGTCTAATCCATTGCAAGAGATTTTAGCTAAATTATTAGTATACCTTGTTAAGTACTTATGCAACCACATGCATAATTTCACATGTAGACGTAAAACTAATGAATATATAATCTAATAGATATCTACAATTATAAAGTACATAAATTTGCAGGATTAAATAACTGTGTAACAAGCGTTTACAAACCGGCGCTCGTATATTTAAAAGTTCATAGTTCCATCAACCTTTTGTCTTGATATTGTAAAGAGTGCGATCCACTTCAAAATATAACTCAAAATGTTCAAAAACAGTATTCAAGAATCAAAGATACAAAGTGGGAAACAGATATTAGCAGCAAAAGAAAATATGAGTTATGGTGTGTATGTGTGTGCAGCAATGGATTGGAGGTTAGAACTTCCAACATAAATGCCCACACGAGCAAAGCAATTAAAAGATATAAAGAATATTTCTTAGGTAACCCTTTTGATCACACCTCTTACTTCCAAGCCACAGCATCGATATCATCTCTAGCTTGTTTGTAAAGCTCGAGCCGTTTGGCTAAGGTTCCTCTTCGTTCCATCAGCTGTGGGTCTTCGTCCAACATCGCCCCCAGCTTCTCCTTCTGCACCCATTTTTTTAATGATGATTAGAGAGTGTTCTTCACTCTTTAAAATGATTCAGATATTCTCTATTTTTAGCATAGTACGTACCTCTTTCCTGCCGACTTGAGCGTAGAAGAAGTTGAGGAGCGATCTCTTTGCTTCTCTAACTTGGCAGTAAACAACAGCTTTTGGAAGAGAGATTCTCAATGTGTCGCAGACCATGTTTATGTATGCACTCACGTTGGATCCTGAGTCGTATTCAAAGTCAAACACACATTTGATATGTCTCATTCATTCATACTGAGGTAAGGTAAGCGAGACGTACCGATCTTTCTGAAGTGACTATCGGAGTATATGTCTGCGTTTGGCTGTGGGGCATTCCTCGGGTTTGGTTTCTCTTTCTCTGGTTCCATGTGAAGTTTCCTGAAGAACTCAACAGTGAGGTAGCTGGATTCCATGTCCACCAGACGCAGAACTGTTTTCCTGCTTTCGTCTCTGAATCTTTCAAGAGCTTCATTTGCAGCAGCTGCTATATCGCTTGCTAGAGTGGGGAATCTCTTAAGCTCCTGATAGAGAGAAAAAAACACACAATGGCAATTTAGGTCTGAAACAGAACGTAAATAGCAAAGAGGAGTTGATCATCCCACCTCTGTTTCTGAGATCGACTTTCTGACCAACTCTTTCAATACAAAATGCACCTAGGAGATATCAAACAGGAGACAAAGATCTGTCAATTTATTGGAAACTAAGTCTAATAGGCAACTGAATCAGAGACTCGGAAGCATACTGCATCGACAGTGGCTTCAGCTGGTCCTTTGAAATAGCTAATGGATCCATCAATGAGCCTTCTGTATCCTTGTTCAGGAGCGATAAGATGTGGCTGATAACCATCTGCTTCTGAAACAACCTTCTGAACATTTTTGGTAGAGAGATGTCTATCAAAGGGAAGTTTCTTTAAGGCTGCTGGTAATTGATGGTCAAAAACTCCATATATCCGGTCTCCACCAGGTCGTCTGGTACAAACAACATAGTATATATGAGAAAACCGACTTCGCCAGACTTACACTGTGAAGTGTGAAGCATTTTTGGTAAACATCTAGGGAAAACGTCATCATTGTAGACACTAGACTAAAACTACACATCCTTAGAAGTTAAACTGAGCAGAAGTTAAACAGGCACGGACTGAATTATTTTAGGGTAGCATTTAACTCCTGAAACGCCACTGTTTTGTAAGCCATTCATAGACTCCAAATTGATTTTCGTAGTATAATATTACAGATGAAATCATTTATGAGCTACAGGACTAAGAAGCAGAATAACAAAATCACTTACCCTCCATCCAAGTGCTCCTTAAAGACACGATCAAATGCTCGACAAAGTTCCAAAATCGTGTAAAGCTGGGCCTGAATAAAAAAAAAATTGGTGAGTAACTATCCATTCGATTCTGCTGCAACTTCGAATAGTGATCACAATATCACATCATGGTTTAAGATCTTACCCCTGAATCTACGGCAATAGGTCTCCCAATCCTATCCAGCTCTGCATTGATCTCATCGATGCTTTTGTTGATCAAAGCAACAATACTGGGGATTTTCTGCCTGATGACAGTCTCCAAGTGCTGATAGAGAGAAACAAATAAGTTGGACGACAGTAAACACTATGCATTTGGTGAAATCCGAACTAGTAGCTCATAAAAGTACCTGAGACAACAGTTTTGCTAGATATTCTGATCCCATCCTACTGGCTAAGTGCCCGTATTCAGGACTTGTCTCGAAATATTCACGCTCCTTCCTCCGGGCAGCAATCATATCGACCCTCTTATTGATATCAGCCTGTGAACGATTCACAATTCCTACCCAGGGATGTTGCAAACGGTATGCCCTTCCCTCAAGAACCTTCATCAAATACAGAGAGGAGGTGTCAAAGTAATTGATTTATCTGAGACCCCAAGCTGCAGGAGTAAAGAAATATCCTTACATCTAGACAATCTGTTCCTTTATCCATGATATCAAGCTTGGTTGCCACTCCAAAAGTCCTTTCACCTACGGATAATATAGTAAATAAAAAATTAGACAATGTTCTGGACAGTGAAAAGTAACTAGTTACTATGAGCCTACATATATATAATACCTGTAGGATCAACTTCTTTAGCAAGTTTTATAGCATCTGATGTAGCAATATCTTGATTAGCTGGAGAAATAGCCAATATGATGCAATTTGGCTGCAGAAAGAACAGCTCATAGGATAAGCTTCCAGGGTTAACATTATCGAATATTACGATCCTTCCCGATCACTTATAGAATACATGCATCAGTTCAACATGGTTGGAAAACAATGACGAGAGCTTTAAACCTTCTAATCAATAGCTTTAGATTAAAACTAACTGACCTTCTCAACATAAGAGCGGACCATATTTTCAATGTCCGCAACGATACTTTCCGGTTGTCCCTCTAAAAGAGTAACATTCATGTCAGTGAACTGCTCAAGAAAGAACCAAGAATATGACGTAATCAAAGACTTACCTACAGCAACCTTGGTCAAACCCGGAAGATCTATGAGCGTCAGGTTAACAACTGCAGAAAAAAGTGTAAAAGTGAGATCTATAACTCATTGCTGCTAGTATCAACAAAAATAAGAAACAATACCATTAGGCGAATAAATGCTGAGCTGAATTGGAATATTTGAGATAGCCTTGCTCTTCCCAGTCATACGATCTGTTTCATCCTCGATTTCCTTACGCACAGCCGCTGCAAAAACAGAAGGAATATTTAAATCAGCCTAACCTTACCTTTTCTATTATCTCATAAGTTTCATCAGCAGTTAGCTGAAACGATCCACTAAATGAAAGTAGATTCAAGCAACCTACCAAAATCAGTAAACTTCTTCCTAGGAGCATGAAGAAACTCGGCATACTCGGTTGTCCCATCCTCAGTCTTGTGAAGCTGCAACACCAACGGCCTCCTTGTAACGATACCTGCTCAATCAATTGTAACCTAATTAGTCAATCACTAACCAAGAGCTTAGTGTGCAGGTTCAATGTAATCACATAGAAGAAACGAAAATCTACCAGATCCACGTGGCAGAAAGTCTCTTCCCACCACACTTTCGAGAACTGAAGATTTTCCGGAACTCTGAATCAACACCGTTAAAAGTGAGATCGGATCTCAACATTACACAATCTCTCTCTATATGTGTGTATAGAGGGAGAGATCAAACCTGGCCACCGACGACGGCGACGGTTGGGAGAGCTTCCCAGAGAGACATTCCTTCGCCGCCGTGATCTCCGAGGACAGTACACGCCCTCTGGATTTTGTTTATCAGTCCTATCAAACTTTTCATCGTCGCCATTTTTGTTTCCTGGAAAACGGATCGGAAGATTTCAGCGAAACTTCGCACCGACGGTTAGATCTGGATCAGAGGGAAGGTGAAAGAGGTTAACGGACGGTGGATTTGAAATGTTCCGGTGAGTTTTTGGCTATCTAGACGCGGTAGCGAGATCGATGAATCTGGGAGATGAACCAATGGAGCAGAGCACGTCCCGTTAATGGGAAAACAATTTCAAAGCGAAAACGTAGGCCCTACTTATGCAAATATATATTACTTCGGGTGCCAAAAGTGAAAATAGTATTTAATTCCATGTCGTGGAATACGCGTGCCGGTCGGTGATACGAAGCCGGTTCAATTAGTGTGGTTTTGTTCGGTTAAGTTGTGATCATATCTCTTTTTCCTTTTTTGAGTAACATAACTGAGGGATAAAAAGCTTAGGATGTTACATAATACAGAATCCTACCTCTTCTATACCAACACAACAAAATAATAAACCGATTTTCACACCTAATCATTCCTTTACATGCTTTCAAATCGGATGGTTCATCAATTTGGTACAACAACAGAGGTCAGCCGGTTACTGATCGAATNGGGGAGTAATCTTGTTACTGGTATCTACCTTCATCCGAGCTTCAGATTTTGCAGCTCTGTCAGCTATGGCAAGTTTTTGTCACGTACGTAGCTGCTGCATTTCTCCCTGTCCAAACACCAAAAAAAAAAAACAAACTGAACTAGAATGTCTATCCCTAAATTAAATTAAATGCCAAATGTAAAAAATCATTGATAACAAAATGTTTGTTGTTTTATAATATTTAGTCGGTATCATATATAGAAAAACTCGCTCCAAGGCTCCAAGCAGAGCTCAGATTTCATCTAGTTTTAAAATTAAAAGAGATGCTCTTAGACTATGTAGATATGCATCTAGATCAAGTTGGTACTCTTTAAATTAACACGAATAAGATGCGAAAGCTTTATAAGGTTCTGCTTTTTCTTTACAATAGTTAATTAAAAAGAAAAAGAAAACGAAATATTAAAAGAATTGATTGGAAAGAGTGCTGTCCGTGGTCCCGTAACGTGGCGACTACTTGCGCCTGAATGTTGTCGACCATTCATTAAAGTAGATTCTGAACTAAATTAAAAGAAGCAGAAGATAATAGTACAATTTTTTTAAGTAGACTCACTAAACTACAAGGAAAAGAGATGTAACTGAAATATACTCTCTCCTTTTAATATACTTGAAAGAAAACATTTTTATAAGGTCAACAATAATTAATTGTGATAATCAGGTCAAGAGAGAGAGTTTAGTGTGAGAAAGTAGATCCAGTTTTGGTTCTAGCGATCGGACGACACGTGAGCGTCTGTGCCGCCGTCGGAATTCTTTTTCTTTTTTTGAAAAGTATCTTCGTTCTTTATTCTTTCTGTTTTTTCTGGCTTCCGTCTTGTTTGCGCTCTGGTCAGTCATCGTTCATGGTGGTTCTGCTCTTGGAATCAAGATACGGTGGCGGAAAGAATGGGGTGGAGAAGATGTCTGTAGTTGGATTCCATCTCCGGGAGACAGAAGCTTTCACAGCTCTGTCGTTGCCAGGTTTTGTCTCCGGAAAGGGGAAGCTTCTTCAGTTCCACCTTCACTGGATCTAGTCGATGGGAGGTAAAGGCTTACACAGCCTGATGTCGCCGGCTTTCGGTCCCTATTCTCTTAGGGTTTAATTTATCTTCTTTGTTTTTAATTTTCATTTTCGATCTGGTTCTATCGGGTGTGTTTTTGCCGGATGAGGTTTAAGATCTTCGGCGGTCAGAGTGGTGATGTTTGCGAAGCTTTTCAGAGAGTGCTAGCGGTGAAAGATGGTGTTGAGATCATCTCGCCTTAGCGATTGATCCTATTTTATTATGGCATATCTTGCTCGGAAAGGTGTTCGAGATGAAGTTGAGTGGAGAAGAGAGATCCGACGGTTTCCGGCGAACAGAAGCTTGATTCACCGGCGATAACGAGTAGCGGTGGTGATGTGGTGGTCGGCGCGACGCGTGACTCTCGGTATAGGATGCCAACACGTGTCCTGTCTTTTCAAATTCGATCTGCGCTGCGGCCATACTTCGAATTCCCCGTAGCTGCTAGGGTTTCAGGTTGTTTGGGCTTTGGATGTAGGCCCTGTAAGAGTGTTTATGTTGGTCCTGATGTTATTAGGTTTATGTTGTATGTGAGTTCTGACTCGTCTTTAATTAATGATAAATCTTGTTGGAATAAAAAATAATTGTGATAATCCTACTAATATAATTATTAAAATTATAAACACATGATATACTCCCTCTGTTTCATAATAAGTATCATTCTAGCTGTTTTTTCTTGTTACTAAATAAGTGTCACTTTACAATTCCAATGCAAATTATACTTACTTTCAGCTGAAAATTAATTGCAAACTGCATCGATTTTATAAAAAAATTTATTTATCTCAAATACTATTGGTCAAAGAAATGTAATTAATAACAATTTGCATATATTTCAATAACTTTCTTAATCTGTGTGAAAAGTGTCAGAGTGACACTTATTCAGAAACAGAGAGAGTATATAGAAGATATATCTACTTATAAAATATTTTTCGTTGTACTAGATAAAAAAAAAGAAGAAGATGATAAAAATACAGTTTTTGAATGAAATTTAGATAATAATAAATACAGACGCTTAAAATGTGAGATATCACGAGATTTATGCGACCAGACATTTTATATCAAAATATCTAGGGTCTAGAGTTATTATTCGATTTTCAGGTCCGATATGAGATCTAACTCTGATCCGTTTAGAAAGTAGAATATCCGGAGCATTTGGATCCGGATAATAAAATACCGGATCCATCAAATCTAGATCCAGATCCGGATTTTTAGGACTAGGTATCCGGATCCGGATCTGATCTTTTAATTATATTAAATTTTTAATTTCATTAATAAAATATAGTTGATTTATTAATATTTATACATAAAATTAAACTTATAATATTACATTTAATTTTAATCATATTATATGCATAAAATACATTCATAAATTTTGTAAAAATATTTAATTTATGCAATATTTATAGAATTTTTGTATTTAATTTATTTTTTAATTATTTTGACGGATTCGAATCTGAATATTTGCGGGTATCATAATATCTAGACGGATATTCAGAATTTGGATATCCGAAAGACACAAATCTAAATCCGGTATCCCAAATATTTCGGATATTCGAATCAGTTTCGGACCTAAAAATATCTACTCAAGTACTAGTAAATCTTAAAAGAAAAAAAGAGCACGAGCGTTATTTTAGTAAGGCCGTAAAATACGGGAATTCACAGTTAAATAGACTAATAGTAGTAAAGTCGATATAAATTTATAATAAATAAATAAAAAGATAAGGAAAGAAGATATTGAGAGGCGCGTGAAAATCCGGGGAGAGTTAATACATTCTACCGCTAACCTAATCTCTTTTTATATAAAGAGACATGGAGAGGTGTTCTGTACTTCTTAAGACTTGTCTTAGATCTCACTTTTTCTTCTCTCTCACTTTTTTCTCTTTCTTCGATTTTCTCTCTCTTTGATATCTCATCCGACTGCTCGTTTCATTCGTCTTAACCCAGTTACTAACGGTGGTGGTCGATATAGATTGCTCGTTTTGAGTTCTGCCCATAGATGCTCACTGGAGATCTGGTATCACCTCATGAAAAGACTCGGCACGTTAGGTATGGTTAATTGATATATGTTTAATTGATTTAGTTATTATAGATCAATTCGTTGATTGATTCAGTTAATTATAGATCAATTCAAACGATGCAAAGCCAGGCTATGTCCAGATCTCGTCTGATTCTTCACTGCTTCTTCACTGGAGATCTGGTATCATCTCATGAAAAGACTCGGCACGTTAGGTATGGTTAATTGATATATGTTTAATTGATTCAGTTAATTATAGATCAATTCGTTAATTGATTCAATTAATTATAGATCAATTCAAACGATGCAAAGCTCGCCTATGTCCAGATCTCGTCTGCTTCTTCTCTGGTTTCTTGTAGATGGATGGCCCTTACAGATCACGCCAGCCCATCTTGTACATTAATAAGCCCATCCTCATATGAGCCCTGAGCCCATCTCTTATAGTGAGCCCTGAGTCCATCTCGTATGACGAGCCCATCTCTTATAACGAGCCCATCTTCTAGAGGCATTATATGTTTCAACGCTGTCCGTAGATCTGGTATGATCTCAAACGATTCCAAGCCAGGCTATGTCCAGATCAAACCAGACCTCGTCCGCTTCTTCTCCGGTTTGTTAGAAATTGATGGTCGCATTAACAGTTTCCGCCAGCCCATCTTGTACATTAATGAGCCCATCTCTTATAATGCGCACATCTCTGATATCGAGCCCCTATGTAGGACTATATAGTCTTACAAAGCAAAAACCCTAGAGTGTCTGCACTGTGGTTTTCTCTCCTCTACAGATTGGTTTTCGTCGCCTCTCCAACCCCAATCGAGCTGTTCGATCAAAACCAGGTACTCTGGAAACTTCCTGTTGTTGCTTTTGACTGTTAGATCTGGTAGATTAGATCTCTTGGTTTATGCCTTCATTGTCCAAGTTTGATGCGAATATGTTGCTTTTGAATCTGATATCTGTTTACATCTGCCTACATCTCTAAAGCTCGTTTTCTTAGAGTATTCTTTTGTTCTTCCATTTTTCGCCTTTTTATGTCATACTCATTGTACCGCTTGGCTATATCTTTGTGATTGATTAGGATGGCTAAGCGTAAATTGAAGATGGAGTTCACATGGCAAACTGCGGGGCCTATGTTCCTTTGTGCGGTAATGTTACAGTTGAGGAGCATCTGCTGGGCCATCGGCTATGTCCGTCAACTCGAGTTTCTGTTGAAGAGGAAGAAGAAGATGCCAAAGAAGGAGCATCTTTCGATTCAAGACTTTATTGATAGGATCCCTAAGGATAGGAATCTTCTTTTTAAGCAGGATGGAGGAGCCAGAGACTTCTCACTGTTGGGTAAATACCTGCAAAAACATGGAACGCTTCTTGAGAAGGAGTGCCGTTTGGCCCAGCCCGAGCGTATTGACGGAAAGATTGACCCAAAGGTAAGTAGTAACATAATTTGAACTCTATCATTACTTGTCTGTTTTGTTTTCTTATTTATACACTTCCATTTTTTTGTTCAGGACGACCGTTTCAGATACCGTCCTAAGAGAGTAGACGTCCGCCACTTGTGTGACTCCATTGACTCTCATGGAGATGAAGTTTCCGGCTATGAATCCTTCCACTCCAAACTGCAAAAACTGATCAAGAAGCAAGGTGCTGCTGCTATTCGCATACCGGTATATGATAGCTACTGGGAACTCAAAGGATCGGTATGTTTTGTAAGTTCTTTTTTTTTTCTCTCTGTTAGCGACTAATTAACATTTCATTTCTTCTGTAGAAAATTTTCTGGCCAACTGACGCAGAATGGAATTCTCCTGAGCCCATGAATGGTCATATCATTTTGGCTATTGGAAGCTCGCATGACAAGGATGGTTATCTCTTCTATCAATGTCAAGAATCATACGGTACAAGTTTTGGCAAGAAAGGTTACACTAGAATCTATGCAGAACTAATTAGTGCCTATATTGAAATGAAAGTGTGAGAGAGAATCGGTGTTGGTGTTATGATTGACTTTCTGCATTGTCTCTTCTGTTGCCTAAAAACATAATGAATGTTCCCTACACTCTCGTTTTTTTTTAATATGACTTATGTTTACTTTTTGAGATCTTTCTACATTGTCTCTTGCCTCATCAATTCATCTTTAATATATGGGCAAGCTGGTTAACGTTTACAAAATTTTATTCTATGTACGATCCATTCATTATCATAGACAAAATGTTTATAAATTAGTTATATGACATATCGTTAATTATTTAATTGAGCGGCAAATAGATAAAATAATAAATAAATTGGATAACTTGAAAAATACTCTTATTAGTTTGAAATTTGAAAAATACTTAATTCTTTTAAGGCTTTGGAAAACTACACTTTATTAACTATATGAAAAGACCTTTATATCTAGATTATATATTTTAATAATTAATATATAAACTCAAATTTAATAACAATAATAATAATATAACTTGTTTCAATAAATCAGTTTTGAGATCAATATATTACTTTCTTACATATTTGTTTTCTAATATCAACAAGTTCTCACTCCATTCTTATATACAAAAGGCATGTACTTCTCTGCAAAAATATTCTCTGTCGGTTTTAATCTTTTAAATGACTATCCAGATTTGCATAATTTAACTCCCGTTATCTTTTAGCAACTGATTTGCTATATACAAATTTATGTCATGAGGAATTCACGCTACAACAATGATGTAGCTATTTAGCAAACAATAAAATAACGATGTAACTATATACAGTACTAGCTTTTGATTCGCGATTAAGAAGCGCATATATTTTTTTGTTGATCGTAAAGCTAAATATTAAATGAATTTATAAATATTATTATATATATCTATAAAATTTAAAAGCTGTTATATTATTAATATAAAAGAATTTATAACTATTATTATATATCTATAAAATGGTCTTCATAGTTTAGGCTTTTTAAAAAAAAATTGAAAATGGGTCTGAAGTTAATTGGGTTTGTAATTGTTTTAAACTTAAATTGGTTTCAAAAGCTAAAACTATGAAGACCATTTTATACATAAATACATGTAAAAAGAACATTGTTTTAATAGTATATATTTTTAATAATAAAACATTTGTCTCAAACAATTTAGAAGTTTTTTAAGTTATCAAAAAGTTGTACACTGTATATGAATTAGTATTTTATGCATGTTCTATGTTATCGTGTTATAACGTTGTATTATTCAAAATAAGAAAATTTGTTTGAAACTATACAGTTTATGGATTAGTTTATGTGATATTTTGTAAGTACATTCTTATGCAACTCTTTCTTAGGTATAAAAATGTTCCCCGAATTTAAAAAAGAACTGGAACCGACACAAATAACATGTTCGATCAGATATCCCGGAAAAAATACTTTTTGGATTTTTAGAGCTGCATGTATATTTTCGAGTTTGGATATCTAAAATACCCAAAAAAATTGTGGTTATTAAGGATATTTAAGTATTTCATATATATTTCTTTGGAATATTTTTGAATAGTTTAATAGTATAGATTTGTAGGATTTTTTTTCTTTTTGTTGGAAAGAAAAAACAAAAATAAATTATTTGTATGATTTTTAATAATTTTAAACTTATCTTAAATAGCAATATTTTCTTATAAATAATATTTCTAAAAATATTTTAACGAATATAATAATTTTGTTCTATAAGATGCTTTACTGAAGTGTAATTATCTAATTCAAATTTTGTAAATATTTGAAATTATATAATGTAAAATTACATGGTATACATGATTGTAGGATTTTCAATATTTTTTTAAATTATCTTAAAGAACATTTTTTTCTTATAAACAATCTTTATAAAAACATTTTTAAAAATATAATAATTTTGTTCTATAAGATGCTTTACTGAAGTGTTTTTATCTAATTTAAATTTTGTAAATATTTGAAATTATATTATATTAAATGACATGGTATAAATGTTTTATGATATATGCTTACTCATTTTAAAAATTGATGTCTGAATATTGTAGATCCATATTGAACATAAGATAGGGTATAAACTCATTGCGTAATAACTAATAACTATAATGTTGGGTGGTAAAATATATTAGAGAATAAGTGCGGTGAACATAATTAAGTGGTGAACATATTTAAATGGCAGGACATCTATCTTCTATCTATATTATTAAAGTCGAAGTATACTTTAGAGTTGTTTGTAAACAAATAGAATATATGAGATATGTTTGGAAACATAAATAATAGATGTATTTTCTTTTATTTACACATTTTTCAATAAATTAATAATAAATGAGAATTGTTTAGAAACATGAATAACATATTTAACACTTTTTTTTTATTTATACATTTAGCCATTGTTTTTACAATAAATTGAACAATATATTTTCTGTATTTCTTTTTATTTATAATTTTTTCATTATATTTAAAATTCTTAATGGTGAAAATAAAAACACAAACTGAAATATATATATTATATAAAAAAATAAATATAGTATTATTATCTTATTTAGTTTAGTCAAATATAAAAATTTCAAGAGTTCGGTTTTTAAAAAATATCAAAAAATTAATAATAATTCATTGAAAACTAATGCAAAAAAATTAAAATTTTGAAACATGGATAAAAGTATGTCAAGAAGAAAAACATAATGGCTTATGTTATTAATAAAAATTGGAAATCCATTATATTATAAAAGCTATCTACTTGGATCAATTTTAAAATATACAAAATGGACTATTCTAATTACTTAATAACATTTTTTGTCTAAGATAATCATAAAATAAAATTTAAAATATTTTTTTTTAAATATTTCAAATCAAAATAATAATTTAAATTTGATTTTTATCAAAAATTGATTTAACATATGCATATATTCAAAGATTTATTTTTATAAAAATATTTTCCAGTAACCATTATTAAAAAAATATTTTCAATATATATAAGAAAAATAAAACAAGAAGACCAATTTCATATACCAACTTAAATTATAGTTTTTATATTTCACATTTAAATTTTAAGAATATAATATATGTGATTATTTATAAGATCTTTCACGTTATTAATTATTTGAAAGCATTTATTAAATGAAATCTTAATGTAAAATCAAGTTGAAATAACAAATTATTAAATCAATAAAATCATGAATTATCTCACCTCTTTAAAAATAGTTTCATTTAAAATAAAAAAACTATATTATATAAACTAAATTTAATAAAATTATAGAATTTTTTTTTGAAATGCACAAATGAATTTTTCAATACAGAGTGTTGAAGATATAAAATATTGTATTTGAATTAAAAAAATCAGTGTAAAATAAGCTGAATTTTGGGTTAAATAAACAAAATCATATAACAAATTAAAATTATTTAGAGTCTTCAAAAATTTACTCAGATTTAAAATAAAAAAATAAGTCACATAAGTAAATTTAAAATAAATTTCATAAAAAGTTAAAATATATAATTTATCAATAATAATAATTTTTATTACATAAAATAATTTTCTAACAAAAACTACATCCGCGATTTTTAAAAGCGGGTCAAAATATAGTAATGTATTATAGCAAAGAGTTCGCCAAACATATGTTATTTTTTTAATGAATACATAAACGTAAATAACTCTTCTTCTCCCAATTTTTATTAGGGTTTTAGATATATCAAGCTATTTCATGGCCACCAGTTTCAGTTTTCCTCTAAATCATCAAATTTTATGCTATTCCGTATTGTTTATGTCCATTTACAGAAATTTATCAGTAAACACACAATTTTGATCAAATAAAACGCGGAACAAAATGAAAAAATTGCTGTCTCTCTGATTTTCTTGCCGAGTATGGCGAAACTGCCATGGCTCACCACCGCCAAAGCATCTTGCCGGCACATAATCGTCAGATTTAGCATTGTTTCGTAAACTGCATTGTTATCTTAAGAAAGAAGTAAAATTGATAAATGATATGGTATAATATTATTGACAACCGCATTGTTACCAATAAATAAAGGGGATACCAAAAATTAATAACCTAATGAAATGGTGCAAACAACCTTGCATAATTAAGGGGGATGTATTGAACCAAGGATTTTAGGAGATTGTGAGATTTGATTAAAATCCCCTGTTATTCAATCAGGGGCGTCCTTGAGCACAGCGGGATGAGACCTGGGACTAGGGCCCCCGCTTTTCTAGGGCTCCCAAATATCAAAAAAAAAAAAATTCTTCCTATCTCTCTATTCTAACTTAATTTTTTCCACTAGATCATTGGAAAGATTAGTGTATTTTAGGGCCCCCAAATTTTTTTGGTCTAGGGTCTCTCGCTGTTCAGGAACGCCCATGTATTCAATCTAAAGTTTATACAAAGTTATTAAATATCACTTGAAATCCCCTGTTATTCAATTAACAATTCAGAAAACTTATATCAAATCTAGTGTTATTCAAAAGTAAACAGTATTTAGAAAATAAATGTTGTCAAGAGGATTTGAGAATACATTACCTCAGTTTTTAGTTAAAAAACAACCTCCATAGAATAACATCTCTATTGGTGTTATTTGAGAGAACTCAAAAAGAAAAAAAAAATTCCTTGCCGTAAAAACAAAAAACCTCCAACTCTTGACTGTAACAGGTTTCTTTAACCTAAATTCTGTGAAATTTTCATCACTTGCATCTAGAATTGATTAAGTAAGCCAACGTGGGGAACGGGACAAAGAGAGTGAGGGCAAGATCATGGATCTCGGTATTTATCACTTCTCATGAAGCTTTCACCATCGCTTTGCTGTAGAATTGTTGATCGGTTCGAGCTGCTATGCAATGAATCATTTTGAGATGCTTTCTTCTCAACTCAGAAGCTCATAGAAAAAAAAAACACAAGTCATGTGAGTTTGTTTTTATCTTTCCTCACATCTCTCTCGTTTTTGCCTCCCAATGTAAATATGGACGGCTTTGACAGGTTGAATTAGTAATAGATTGATGAACATTATTCTTCCTATTGGTGGGATAAGGTAGATACTCTAGACTTTCACTCGCGCTGCTAATGCTTTTTGGACATATTACAGTACCATAGCGGCCAGACGGAGTTAAGTGAAGACTATAATATTTCCAGAGGTAAACCGGAGAGACTTTGCAGAGCTGGCGTAAAGGGTGAAAGAAGGTCTTGATTTTTACTTTGTGGAGGACTATAAAAAGATTTTCGAGCTTGCCTTTGGCTA
>OVBX01002005.1:0-22397 GCA_900406325.1 Erucastrum elatum | reverse complement strand
TATATATATATATATATGTATTTGCAAAACTATTATGCTGATATATGCGACAAAACACCTAATTAGCTAATAAAGATAATAACATCAATTTCTTATATTTTGAAAAGATAAAATCTATGTTTTTAGTTTTAGAGATGCATCTCAACTTTATTATTTGAGAACTAGGTGTTTTGTCCGCACATGAGGGTATAATTATTTTAAGACTACTTAATATTTTTCATCTTATTAAATTAAAATCGAAGTAAATTATTATTTTATGTTCATAAAAAAATAAATTTAAACATCAAATTATTGATATATGACAATTTTTTTGTCTATCAATATAAATTTATTATTTTCTTTTAATTTTAAATCATTCACATATTATTAGAAAATATATTTATACAAGTATTTTGCTTGATTTGTCTTTAATTATAAAATATTTTATATTTTAATTTTTAGAACTTAATAATAGAAATATTAATTCCTGATACTAACAAAATATATATAAGAATTATTATACTCTTAAAAATATATTTCTAGCAATTTATTATATCCAATTATAATCAATTGTCTAATATAACAGATAAATGTAATATACAAATAGAAAATTCGTCTAAAATTATATTACATATATAAAAATTCATTAATGGTAAAAAAGTATTAACCAATCTAATTTTTTACATGAGAGTATCGTTGGAAAAAATCAATTAACAAACAATAGTATAGAAATTTTTTATGATATGTATTTGTACCAATTTTTTCCAATGAGAATCAGAGAAACAGGCTATAAAAGTATCAAAATAAAAATATATTAAAAGAAAATTTAAATAATAATATTAATTAAAATAATTAGTTATATTAAAATTATTTAGATCATGAAAAATCAGCAAATTGACTAAAATTATGAAAAAATGACAAGTACGTAAATTTACTTCTCAAATAATAGCATAGATAAACTAAATATTAAGATTCTTACATATGACAAAGTTTTTCAATATAATAAAGTCATCTTTATTGCGTAAAATAAATTAGAAAGTATTAATATATGCATTAATACTATATACAATATATATATATGGATTTATCTTGTAAAATTTAAAACTTTCTAAGAAATCTATTGTAAAATATTTTTTTTGAATAACACAACATAAACTATTTTATACAAGGATGATTATCAATGAAATATGTTTTAATTTATTGTTAAATATATATTAACAAATACATTTTTTTATTAACATTAATAAAACTTTAGAACATAATATATTTTTTTAATATAATGATAACTATCAAATCAATGAATTTCATTTTTAATTAACGGCTAATTATAAATTTTCTTTTAGTTTATGGTTAATTAATATAAAGTATTTAGATAGTGATAATCATCCAGTCAATGGAATTTTTTTTTAATTCATTATAAATTAATTCGTTTTTAATTTATAGTTTATTATATATTAATAAATCTAATTATTTATAAAGAGTAATAATTAACCATTAGTTAAAATCATAAAAATATGACAAATAAGCAAAACTACTTAAAACTATGGAGAACATAACAACTAAGCAAAATTACTTTATAGTTAATAGTATAGATTTAAAAATGCAACCATGGAGAACATATCAATGGAATTTTGTATATATTGCATCTATCTAATACTATAAAGAAGAACTCTACTTTTTTCTTTTTCTTGCCACGTTAGTAGATAGTGTGAGAAGGTGCTGACACGTGTCTCTTACATTAAAACTTTTGTGTTTCTCATTTCATTTAATCTGTTTAGGATTCGGTCCTAATTTAGTTTTGTCAGGCTGTGTATTTTCTTCTTCCAGCCCATATCATTCTAAGTTAACGTATCTTAAACTATTAAAAGAGAAGTATAAATAGTACTTAGCCTGATTTTTCCTTAATATTTACTACTTACTAGGTGGTTCACCCGCGCATGCGGGCCTAAAATATTTTATAAAATTTATTAATATATATATATATATATATATATATAATACTAATTAAAAGAGTATACATTGATAAAATTATTATTTCATTTTCATTTGAAAATTCTTAGGTATTTGAACACTATTAACTATAGAATAATTCTTAAAATTATTTAATTTCATCTTTTCAGTATATAAAAGAAAAAAATTTTACTTGATTAATATTTAGTTATATGTTTTATGTTTTCTTTTAACTTTTTATTAAAACAAAATTTCAGATAACAACAATATATATAAAACTTATCTTTTTTATTTTAAAATATATTTTTAAAAATTTGGATAATTCTTATTAATATAAATTTTAATCAATTATCTAGGCGTTGTGCCCGTTCAAACGGGATTAGTTATTTTATAATGAATAATTAAATATGCATTATTGATTCAAAGACTATCATGATAAGTTAGTTTATGATCTCAATCTGTTTTTAAAATTATTTATCAAAATATATACTCAATTTGAAAGCTCTCATATATAGTAGAATTTTTTTAATAATATGTTCTGTAACTAATTTATTTATTATTAAAATATTTTGTTTTTAGATAACAAAAAAAAATATATATATAATTTTAAATATTTATTAAATATATTTTTGCAAAGTCAAAACATATGTCTATGAATTATCTATTTGATTTTAAAATAGAGTTTTTATTATATCAGTGTTAGTGATTTATTTAATTTCACAAAGCTTAAGTTCTTTTTATATTTGGGTAATTTGTATTATAATAAATCATAATTACTAAATATTTTATAATTACTTATTAATATATTTGTTACTAATTAAAATAATATAATGGTATAATATTATTTTTATTTTCGTTTGAAAATTCTGACTTATCAATTATATTTAAAAAAAAAAACTATTTGTACACGTATTTATTAAGCAGAAATAAATCTTAAAAGTTGCTCAAAATTATTTTTTATTATTAAATAGAAAGAAATCTTAAAAGTCATTCAAAATTCTATTCCAAATTATTAAAACCTTTTTTATAATTAGTTAGTAATATATTTGTTACTAACTAAAATAATATAATGGTAAATTATTATTTTTTATTTTTGTTTGAAAATTCTGACATATCAATTATATTTGTTTTAAACAATTCTCTCTTTTTTATTAAATAGAAATAGATCTTTAAAGTCACTCAAAATTCTCTTTTCAATTATAGAAAAATATTTTATACTTACTTATTAATATAAATAAAATAATATAATGGTAAACTATTATTTTATTTTTGTTTGAAACATCTGACATATCAATTACATTTAAAAAAATCTTAAAATTCACTCAAAATTCTCTTTTCAATAATATAAAATTTACGATTTTATTAAATTAGTATTATTTATATAGTTTATATTTTGAACTTTTTATTAAAAAAATCCAGATAATAACAAAATATATTTATTAATATAATAATATAATATATTGGTAAATTATTATTTTATTTTCGTTTGAAACTTCTGACATATAATTACATTTAAAAAAAATCTTAAAAGTCACTCAGAATTCTCTTTTCAGTCATAGAAATTTACAATTTTATTAAATTAGTATAAGTTATATAGTTAATGTTTTTAACTTCTTATTAAAAAAAATACAGGTAATAAGAAAAAACAATATATATATAGGAATTATATTTAAATTTTTAATCAATTATCTAATTAAATAAATGAAATTTTCGTTTTTATTTTTAACTTATTTATATATTTCATTCATTACGGGTATAAACGATATTAACCGCTTTAACTTCTAATGTGGAGCTCCGTTGCGAAAAATTATTTCGCAAATAATAGTATAAATTATTTGATTAGGTGTTTTGCCCGCACTTGCGGACTTAATAATTTTTGTAAGTTAATAGATAAATTATTTCAGGCCTTTGATATATTTAATAATTAATTAAATATTATTCTTTATAAATAACAAAAAATGTTTTAATAAAATAATTAAAAAAAATCTTTTAGTTAGGACTTCAAAATATTCACATATACATAAAACTATATACAAGTATTTATATTTATTTTTAAATTATTTTGATATATAATATTTTTCAATCTCATAATATATGATTTTTTTAGATACTGATGATAATCAAATTAATATTTTTTTTTTTCATTTTGTGAGTAATTATACATAATCATATTTAAATTATTTATTTATTAACAGTAACGAAAACTCTAACCTTTAATGTGAGAGAAAAAAAAATGTTTCGAAAATAATAGTTAAACTAAGTGTTCTCTTTTCAGTTATATAAAATTAATAATTTTACTTGATTAATTTAGTTATGTTTTCTGTTTTTTATTCTTATTAAAAATAGTTTCAGATAACAACACAATATTTGTATGCATTATCTTCTTGTTATAATATATATATATATATATATATATATATATATATAACGTTTTAGATAATTCTTATTACTACTATTATTAATTCTTATTATTTATCTGACTAATATAGTTGAATTTCGTTTTTTATTTTGTAAATAATTTATATATTTTATTCATTAAGGGTAATATCGATATTAGCCGCTTTAACTTTTAACGGGGATGTCCGTTGCAAAAAATCATAGATATATAGATAGATAGATAGATGCCATTGAGTTATGCACTGTCATTTTCTAACATAACAAACTCTCCCTAATAACTTCACGCGGAGAGATGCGACTACATTAAGGTTTCTTTAGTACTTTGATTACATTAACCTTAACCGAGTATTCTCTTATTTGATAGAACCTTGACGATTAATGGGAGAGAGGCGAGTATCATGTTGACTTCTCTAACGGCGTCCTTATGTTCATCATCTTGCGTTGGAGTCTTGAAGAGCTTAACGGAGTTCTGTACCACGAGGAGGAGCGAGACCTTTCTTAATGGAGCTATGTATACCTCAGTGAAGCTATTCCCGATGTGAGCAACTTTTCGATAAATTCTTTGATAAAGAAGCATTAATGAGAAGCACGTGTAGAGAACGCTCTCACAGGTTTTCTTTTTGACTTCTCTTCTGTCTTTTTGTCCTCTCATGGCTAAGGTTTGTGTTTTAACTCTACTCTCTTGTGGGCTACTCAATTGCTCCATTTTTTATTCGAAGTTATGTTCTTTTCACCTAAATGTTTTGACTTTGTTCGTTTTTTGTTTGAGGATTCATCACTAGATTTCATTGAAACTCTGTTGAATACATATAGAGAAAGAATATATTTGTAGAGGCATCATGGTGGACAGTTAAGTTGTATCTTCATCTGTTAGCAATGGTAAGCACAGTAGTACACTGCTACTGTCAACCTGATGTAGCGTACATCGTTATCTTCTTACGCAGCTTCGTTACATTCCTATTTGGCTTTGGGATTTCACTTTCCGTTTTCGTTTACTTATTATTTAGGTTAAGTATTGTTTTTTCGTTATTTATAAAAGGAATATGATGTAAGATAAGGGCATAGATTAGATTCGAAGCCTCTTAGACTTAGGTCTTGCCTGAGCTATATATACGTATCCTCTTGGTTTGTGAGAGGTACGACTTTCATTATTGATTTAATAAACTAGAGTTTTGTGTTAAAACAACTCTTCAATCCTTAGTTTCTGGACATTCTATAAGAATTCAACAGATCTTAAGAAGGCAAGTTGACGGTTATTCGCAGAATTCAACGTCCTCTTTGCATCTATCGGCTACTAAGATACTTCCGCTCTATTAGTTGGTATCAGAGACCTTTAATTGTGATTCTACGCGTGATTATCGATCTTCGGTTTCAATGGCTCCTCGTCCAAACGAATGGACGCAGATGCAGCAGTTCCTGGAAGATTTTCAGGAGAACTTTCAAGACAATATGCGACGAACGATGGCTGAGGCAATTCAAGCCGGAGTTCAAGCCGGAGTGCAAGCCGCCTTTGCAGCTAACGCAGCAAACGCCAACGCACACCGCGAACCTCAACCACAACGACAGCAACGCCACAACAACCCAATCTTTGCCGAACAAGAAGACGCTGATATCTTGGAGAACCCGTTCGGGGAAGACAATCAACAGCGACAACAACATCACCACCTTCGACAGCACAGAAACGAGGATAATACACGTTGGTCTTCGGGTATTAAAATTGATATCCCGGAATACCATGGAGGATCTCAACCTGAGGATCTGCTAGACTGGTTTGTAACTGTTGAAGAATTCATGGAGTTCAAAGAAGTTCCAGAACAGAAGAGAGTACCACTCGTCACATCGCTTTCGTGGGCATGCCGCCTCATGGTGGAGTCAGACCAAGTTATCACGAACTCGTCGTGGAAAAGAGAAGATAACCTCATGGGGCAAACTAAAGAAACACATGAGGAAGACCTTTGTTCCGTACAACTTTGAACGCCTCTTGTTCCAAAAGTTCCACAATATTCGTCAAGGTTCACGGTCCGTTGAAGATTACTCGAATGAATTTTATCAGATGTTGACACGGATCGACGTTCATGACTCGGAAGATCAATTAGTGGCACGCTATATTGCAGGGTTACGATCTCAGTTACAGAACATGCTTCATCAATTTGATCCTTGCTTTGTCTCTGAAGCTCGACAACGAGCCCTCCTCATGGAACAGCAAGCACGTTCGAACACTAACCAATGGTCAGGAAATTCTCGTCCACGCACTACGGCAAACAGCGATGACTCCAAGACATCTACAAGCCGCGAAACTACCACCAATTCAAACCAAGCTCACAACGAGCCAGTTGGAACTACATTGGCAGAGTCAAGACCTTCACGTCCTAATGCTCTTCGTTGTTTCACATGTGGGGAACGTGGTCACATTCAAACGGCTTGTCCGACTCGTGGACGCCGCGGGCTACTTGCTTGTGATAAAGAGTTCGAAGGAGACCCCATCTACGACGACGATACAGAGCTTGCATGAGACATTGAAGAAGAACAAGTTGCAGGTGACACCGGCACGTTTCTCATGCTCCGTCGTAACTGTTTCGCTCCAAGAACCAGTGAAGCATGGCAAAGAACATCGTTATTTACATCCACTTGCACGGTCAAAGGAAAGATATGTCTTTTCGTGATCGACTCTGGTTGCTCCGCAAACGTCATCTCTGAGGAAGCCGTCCGTAAACTTGCACTTACGTCTGAAGCTCACCCACACCCATACCGCCTCTTATGGATGCAGACAGGGGCAGAAGTATACGTCTCAAAACGCACCCAAGTGCCTCTTTCAATTGGTTCTTTCTATAAGGAATCATTGTATTGCGATATTGCTCCCATGGACGTCTCCCATCTCATCCTTTGTCGCCCATGGCAATATGACAGGGAGGTAATACATAACGGCAAACTCAACACCCATTCCTTTTTGTTTCAGGAGCGCAAAATAACCCTGCTCCCTTCCCCCGAAGAAGAAACTCCTTCAACAACGACCTCTCCTTCAAAACAGAGCCTCCTTATCATCTCTAAAGCTCAGTTTGAGGAGGAGCTGCGAGCCTCATGCCCAATTTTTGCTTTGGTCGCGTCCGATGCTAGTCCTGTACGGACTAATGAAGTCCCGTCCGTGTTTACATCACTCCTCGATGAGTTCCAGGATCTTTTTCCCGACGAACTTCCATCCGGACTCCCACCGTTGCGAGATATACAACACCACATTGACCTTGTTCCTAATGTCGTCTTACCTAATCGTGCTCATTACCAGATGAGTCCTGAAGAGCACGAGGAACTACGCCGTCAAGTAGAGGAACTCTTATCTAAAGGATACGTACGCGAAAGTCTTAGCCCGTGTGCCATCCCAGCGTTACTTATCCCTAAGAAAGATAAGACGTGGCGTATGTGTGTTGATAGTCGCGCAATTAACAAAATCACAACACGATATCGGTTTCCTATACCACGACTTGATGATCTTCTCGACCAGATCGGAAAAGCTACCATCTTTACCAAATTGGATCTCAAAGTGGGTACCACCAGATTAGGATTCGCCCAGGGGATGAGTGGAAGACCGCATTCAAGACGCGTGAGGGATTGTTCGAATGGCTTGTCATGCCTTTCGGCTTATCCAATGCTCCAAGAACATTTATGCGGGTCATGAATCAAGCTCTACGGCCGTTTATTGGTCGCTTTGTTGTTGTATATTTTGACGACATTCTCATCTTCAGAAATTCTATGGACGACCATTTGCTCCATCTCCGTGATGTCTTATTCGTGTTGCGCAAGGAAAAGCTTTTCATTGCCAAACAAAAGTGTGAATTTGGAGTGTCCGAAGTTCTATTTCTTGGTTATGTGGTTTCTGCAGCGGGCCTGCAGGTGGATCCTCAAAAAGTAGCTGCTGTGTCCTCGTGGCATGTTCCGACAACTATTACGGAGGTGCGGAGTTTTCATGGGTTGGCTTCTTTCTACAGAAGGTTTGTGCTTAATTTTAGCACTATCATGGCGCCGTTAACTGATTGTATGAAGAACACTACCTTCGTATGGTCACCTGAAGAATCTACGGCCTTTGATCTTCCGTTTGAGCTTCACTGCGACGCAAGTAAGTTGGGGGTTGGTGCGGTCTTAAGTCAACAGGGTCGCCCCATTGCCTACTATAGCGAGAAGATGGCTGGAGCGCGAGTGCGTTACAGTACTTATGACGTTGAGTTTTATGCAATCGTTCAAGCAATTAAACATTGGCGTCATTACTCAGCGCATAAGGAGTTCGTTCTTTTTACCGATCACGTGGCGTTGAAGTATTTGGGAACACAAGACAAGATATCAGCACGCCATGCTTCCTGGATAGCTTATTTACAGCAATTCACGTTTGTGATTAAGCACCACTCGGGTAAATTGAACAAAGTGGATGATGCTTTGAGCCGCCGTCATGCTTTGGTCTCGACGCTACGAGTGAGTGTTACAGGCTTTGAATGCTTTGCGGATTTATACGAGACTGATGGCTTCTTCTCTTCCGTTTGGCAAGACCTCTCCCATGGCGTCCGATCTGAATATTCTCTGGTTGATGGTTTCATCTTTAAAGATAACAGATTATGTGTCCCTGCGTGTAGCTTACGTTTGCAGATCATTAAAGAGTTGCACAGCGAGGGCCATGTTGGTAGGGATCACACACTTAAGCTTGTTACTGATTCTTATTTCTGGCCGACGTTAAGAAGAGATGTTGAAAGGTTTGTGGCACGGTGCACGACTTGCCAACGGAGCAAGGGTCACACATCCAATGCTGGCTTGTACTTGCCTTTGCCTATTCCTACTCAGCCGTGGAGTGATATCAGTATGGATTTTGTTCTTGGTCTTCCAAGAACCCAACGTGGGAATGATTCGATTTTCGTTGTCGTCGACCGTTTTTCGAAGATGGCTCATTTTATTCCTTGCAAGAAAACAACTGATGCTGTCCAGGTCGCACAACTCTTCTTTCGTGAGATATATCGATTACATGGGCTTCCTATGTCCATTGTCTCTGATCGAGACTCCCGTTTTATTAGCCACTTTTGGAGATCATTGTGGAAGTTGTTCACGACTAGCCTCGATATGAGTTGCGCTTATCATCCTCAGACAGATGGCCAAACGGAGGTTATTAATCGAAGCTTAGGGAACATGTTACGCTGTCTGGTTGGTGACAATTTACGGTCATGGGATTCAGTTTTGTGTCAAGCCGAGTTCGCTCATAATCATGCTCATAACCGAAGTCTGGGTTTTTGTCCTTTCAAGGTTGTGTATGGTGTGGTTCCGCGGGGTCCTTTGGCTTTGGCTACTACTCCACAGCTTGGAGAGTTTCACGGACGTGCTGAGGAGTTAGTTACCAACCTCCACGAGGTCCATGCTCAAGCTCAAGATAATCTGTCCGGGACTGCTATTAAATACAAACGTGCTGCAGATTCTCGTCGTCGCGAGGTTCAGTTTCAGGTTGGCGATCTTGTATGGGCAGTGAGGAACGTTTCCCTACGGGTCAATATAATAAGCTCAAGCCAAGGAAGCTTGGTCCGGTTCGGATCGTTGAGAAGATCAACTCTAATGCTTACCGCCTTCTTCTTCCACCACATGTTCATACTGCTGATGTGTTTAATGTCAAGCACCTCTTCAAGTTTGAACCTGATGACGATATGCTTTATGGATTCGTGGACGAATCTCTCGTACGGGAGGGGACCTGATGTAGCGTACATCGTTATCTTCTTACGCAGCTTCGTTACATTCCTATTTGGCTTTGGGATTTCACTTTCCGTTTTCGTTTACTTATTATTTAGGTTAAGTATTGTTTTTTCCTTATTTATAAAAGGAATATGATGTAAGATAAGGGCAGAGATTAGATTCGAAGCCTCTTAGACTCAGGTCTTTCCTGAGCTATATATACGTATCCTCTTGGTTTGTGAGAGGTACGGCTTTCATTATTGATTTAATAAACTAGAGTTTTGTGTTAAAACAACTCTTCAATCCTTAGTTTCTGGGCATTCTATAAGAATTCAACAGATCTTAAGAAGGCAAGTTGACGGGTATTCGCAGAATTCAACGTCCTCTTTGCATCTATCGGCTACTAAGATACTTCCGCTCTATTACAAACCAAAACTGCGCCTCAAATATAAATCTTCTTTAACCGTATATGATATTAGTTTGGAAACAATTCCCAAGCCGAAGCATTCTGATACTGTCATCTGATATTAATGGCCTGTTCTGAGATCCAATTGATCCTAAGGAGTTGACTGCTGTCCTTTTTGTTGATGTTTAAGCTAATCAGTTTTTGTTTGTCTTATCTCTATTTGGTATGTGTTGTAGGCTTGTAGCTATTAAGACACTGTGGAAGAGTTTAGACTCTGGAGATTTTTCCAATTTACGTCTTTTATTGCGACTCCTCCATGCTTCTTAGCTCTGAAATTTCTGTCAAGTCTTATCCTTTATGGTTTTGATGTGTTTGAGTTTGCTCCTCTTTTTCTTTGTCCTATGTTTGAGTTTCTTTGGTAGCTAAAGTTTTGTTATTTGGCATCTTATTGATTCTGGAAAACTAATGCTTGGTGTTGTTGTGTGCATGTTATATGTAGTGTACGGTACAAATTTAAGTCTGTTTCAAATGTTTTGTGTAACTTGAAGATGTATTGGTCTGGTCAAACTCGTGTGGATATTGGTTTTTGAACAACTCTTTTGTTATTTTCTGATAAATCTATCTTTTCCTCCATGTTCTCTTATAGGAAGGGGGTGTGTTTTAAAAATGTAAAGGTGCGATGAAATACAAATCAGCAAACATTTTATACTCTCAACAGTGTGACATTTTAGCTCAATTCTTTCTTCCATTCTTTCTCTCTTTTGATACCATTCCATGTTTCTTAAATAGTGTGCCATTTTTGCTTGTAAGCACAGGTAAGAGAAGAACTTGCGAGAAAGGATTTTGAAAATTTAAAGCAAGACAGTGCTGATATAGAACCACAAAACCAGCCACAACAATAGCAGCAAAAAGTTTTCAGAAAAGGCTTGAACTAGCTGTGATTGACCGTACTACTTCAGAAATTTCAGCAAATGCAATATCCTTGACAAATAGCCTCTATTAAGTTTTTATTGCTTTGCAGAAAAAAATATTTAATAAAATAAATATAAAACACATAAACAATTACAAAAATGAGAAAAAGCTTGTGCAGGTATGCCAGTCAAAGGACTTGAAACAATTTTATATAGTCTTTAATAACTTGGTCAATAATTGTAGAATGTTTTTTTTGCTTATATTAGTTTAGTTAAGAGCTTTTTTCTTTGCTAACTGCAAAAAAAAGGTTGTCAAAATTAAAATGTAATAAAGTGGAATGCTTCATTCAGTTGTAAACGATATTTTTTATATTTGGATTTAGTTTATGGTTCTAACATAAAAATACATTAAGCAAAACAATTACTTATATCTAAAAACATTTTATGCAGTGAATACATAATTTGCCTTTAAATTTGTCATTAAAAATAATTTAAAATCAGTTATGTTATGTCCATTTTCATATTATCCTCTATCCTCTAGNCCCCCCCCCCCCCCCCCCAAAGGATATTTCAAAATCTCAAATTTCCGTTTGCTTTGCTCTGGTTTTCGTTGTTTAAATTGATGAAGTTAATCGGCTTCTTCGTAGACCTTTCATCCAATGCATCTTTCCCGAGAGTAAAGAAGTTTCTTCTCAAGAAGACGACCACTTAGGACATTAGGTTTCGGAAGGTCACCATCTTTGAATACTAAGAGGGGCCAGTGAAGATATCGAAAAGTGGAAGAAGTGGCTACGAACGGGATGAATCGAGAGAAGACGTTAAATAGATATGATGTAGAAGAAGATGAACATGAGTGAGCAGTCGATGGTCTCAATAGATAGATACCTGTCTGGACTTACTTTTAATATTTTTGTAACCACAAATGGTAGACGGATTGTTTGAGTCTTCAAGCAAGGAGATCTTGATTGAATATAACTCCATCCTGGCGCTGGACATGATAATTAAACATCCCTATCTCATTAGTTGTAAGACATTACTTTGAATATTTTCTGTGTTTTGGTATCGCGTAGTTGATACTTTGCTTGTTTCATTAGAGCTCTGTTTTTTTTTTCGATTGTTTGTTGATTTTGGTTTTATGTTTTGACCAAGTCGTTAATGGTATGAACCTGGTGATGTTGAAAGTACTTATGAGACTTATTTTCCTGATAATGGATGATTCAGATAGTAAGCCAAAGACAGAAATAAAACTGTTGCTGGGACAGTGAAATAAAAGAGAGGGCATTCTTCTTGTATTTTACTGCTTTTGTTGTATATATTGTTCATTGTCTGTCTGCTCTGTTTGTCCAGTTAATGATTTATACTGTTTTCACCATTCTCTGTTACAACACCATTTTTATATATAAAAATCCTGCTAATTAAAAAAGAAAATGTTACTTTCAAGAATCTCTTGTGAAAGGTGTTTGTGGTAGAAGGATACCTTTTGGTGATGTGATCTGTTGTTTTGTTGGTAATGCTTAAATGGTATGTCCCAGTTTATGACAACGATTATAACTGTTGTTGTCTTTATGTGTAGGACTTTTCTACTGGTTTCTACCTTGGGATTTATGATACCGGACTTGGCAGTAAACAATACTGGAGCTTCAGGTTACTTAAAAAGTACCGACAAAGCGAGAACTGTTCAGTCTCTTTAGTTGCTTGAACTAGACTGTGTCTTTGATGATTTTGTGTTTGGTTTTGAGAATTCAAGCAAAGAGATTTTGATGAAATGCTACATGTTGTATTTTGTCGTTAGTTAGTAACAACTTCTAAATCCCAAGCGAAGCAACAGTGGTCTCAACTCCATTAGGTTGATGATTTCTTCTGTGATAATCTTGGCGTGTAGAGACCGGTTTGACCAAGATAATGTCTGCATCTTGGTATAGTAAGCCAAAGTTGGAAACTGTTGCCGAGAAAACAGTAAAAGTAAAGAGGTCAACCCGGCACCTTCCTCAGCTACTGCTTTTTTCATAGGATTCTTTTATTCTGTAAACAAGAGACCATGTCTGCTCTGCTTGTCCAGTTTCGGCATGTTGCTGCTTGTTTTTTCCATGTAAATGCTGAGGGAACTCTTACGAAGCTGGGTTCTTACGCTGTATTCTCCCTTTTACCATATAATCCCATACACAATCATGCTAAAAAGAAAAGTGTTACTTTCAAGAATATCTTGTGGATTAAGGCTTTTTGGAAGATATTTTGGTGATGTGATATGTTGTTTTGTTTGTAGTTCTTCAAATGGTATCTCCCCATGTATGAAAAGTGATGATATTTGTTCTTGTCTTTTAGTGCAGGAGGACTTGTGTACATAATTTTACCTTGGATTTAAGAACCAAAAATATTATTATAGAATGAAATATTAATCCAACTACATAGTATTTTATTTTTTATTTCTTTTGAAATATCAATTCTATGAAATGCAATTTTATCAATCCCTAGTGGGGTTTTGTTCTTGGCAGTAAATGATACTGGAGCTCCAGGGGGATAAAAGTGACTTGTGGTTGTGGATACCAAAAGAGCAAGAACTCTTCAACCTATGTACTTTGTAGGATCACAAAAAATCATGATTAAAAATCACAAAATAACAGCAGTTCAAAACGATGATATGGAGTTACAAAAATTTTACAGAAATTGTAAGGACATAGAGAGTTGAGATTTGATATTTTTCTTTTAACTCAAAATCACCTATAATGTGATGATTTTGTGTAATTTTTAAATTCCAAGATAGAACCCCAGTAAACTATTTCATAACACTCGAAACAGATTCTACGAAAACTTTACTATTGTGATATACTTTCGAGTTTTATGTTAAAAGGAAGATGTAAAGGTCTTGACTCGAAGAATTTTGTTTTAAGTTTAAGTGCTACGTTTTAATAGAGAGGTAATGCGGTTATTTGCATACGTTTTAGTGCATACGTTTTAATGGAAAAGGTTTGATAGACAAAATGTGACATTTCGGTTTGTGATATACATGTAAATGGTTAAAAAAATTGACTTGACTATCTATGTCATTAAAATGCATTTATCTTTTCCGTTATTTATCCATTAAAAAAACTCATAAGTTAAATGTGGTTGAATTAGAGTAGTGGAATGATCGGTGACCTATCAGAAATTGATTTGTGGTATTGCGTTAGTGAGGCTTAAAGACGGAGAAATACCGTAATGTGATTGCATGTTCCAATCAATAAGACTTTTTGAGCCTCTGAAAATTAACACACCATCCTTCGCATGAAATGAGATCTACAGACGAGTGAGCAGGCATGAGCGGTCGAGTCAAAAGTCTATTTGACCTAGGCTGTGTCTTTGAGAATTTTATGTTTGGCACTTATGCTTTTGTTTGCTGAGTCACCTCCCATGTTTTGTTACTTCTGTTTGTCTTCCGATTTACACTAAGATCACTACCTCTGTACGGTTTCTTGTGTAAATTTAACAAGTATAATGCATGCATGGCTCTACCAGTAAAATGTAGAGCAGTCTTCTTGGTTAAATGTTTCTAGAGTTTTTAATATTACCACTGCAAACAAACACCTCTTATTTTTATTGATATATTAACTGGTTTCTCAATATTATGTTTGTCTTTCAATAATGGGCATTTTCCCCCTTTTTGGGGTTTGGTTTGGTTTATTAAATTAATAGTAGTAAATAAATAAACATATTATTTTGTTGATCCGACCCTATCAACATAGCATTACAGCTCTCAGACACACACGCTTGGAACAGCTAAAGATTAATTAATGGGTTTCTTGATTCTTTTTAAGATTACTAAACATTCTTTAGTTTATCTCTTGAAGTTTTTTGTATAGTTTTTATACATGATCTAAGCTCGAATCTTAAGGGAGCAAATCTCATAACA
Organism: Erucastrum elatum; assembly: GCA_900406325.1. NCBI lineage: Eukaryota > Viridiplantae > Streptophyta > Magnoliopsida > Brassicales > Brassicaceae > Erucastrum > Erucastrum elatum. The sequence goes on along the minus strand of OVBX01002005.1, from coordinate 7,177 downwards.
ATGATTGTTTTTGTATCTGACTTTACTATATTGCATTCAAATATTGTTAAAATAAGATACAGTTGTCCCCTCTCAAGACCACCCGATCTGTCTTTTTAACGTGTAATGTCCATATACCATGGTCTGAATCTGATACAGGTTCTAAGCTAAATCAGGGCTTGTTCCAACTTTCTTTCTTTTTTTGTTCTTTTACCTACTTATTATTTCTAAAAAGTAAAAACAAATAAACTCACCAAATAAGTCTATCGACTGAAGTCTGTATAGACTGAGCTTAACCTAACAATTAGTGTCACTACTGAAGCCTGTGGACTGAGCTTAACCTACCAGTTAGTGCATCTACTGAAGTCTGTAGACTGAGATTAAGCCTAGTCTTATGGCCCAAACGCGAAAACAGTTGTTTACCAATTAAATACAACTAGGCACCACTACTCTAAACTGATATTTAATGATCTGTCCATTCGACGACATCAGATAAATGAAAAGATATTAACAATGGTTTATTTATAGTTAATTGTTCATAATGATAAGCATGTGTTGTAAAGAAACAAAGGGTATGGCTTTTTGGTAGGGAAGAAAGTTAATTGACATCAAATTATAGCATGCATTGTCCCCTCCAAAGAGTATATGTCATTCCTACTACACCCACTTATCTTCAACATCAAGATTAATATATTTTATTAATAATCATTTTTGGATAAAACACCAATTATCATTTCCTTAACATATATATATATATACACACACATAGAATGTATAGAAGGATTAGATTTTGAAAATGCTCGGTTTCATAACTATCTTCACTCACATGTCAAAAAACAAAATGTGATTACAGTCATCAAACTTAAATGTTTAACAATATTTTCAATAAACCTTTTTATAGACAACCAGATTGGTTACTAGACATGTCAAATTAAACTTTCCAAAATATTGTATAAGAATTGGATTGTGACTTTTTATCGAACTTGAAATCATTTTATAAACAAAATTATTGTGTTTACATGTTGAAATATATATATCTAATGATTGTCTAAAGAGAAAGTTAGAAACATGATTTTGATCAAAAAAAATGAAAGTTAGAAACATGATATTCTAGGTTTTAACAGAAACCTGTATAACTGTATTGTAAAAGACATGCGAATGAGAAACGTTGAAATATCTCCTTATTGTACATCTGTATGAAAATATAGTACATAATATATTTGAATTAGCAGTATACAAACATTGAACATCAATGTACCAAACTCTAAACTACTGACTAGTTTGGCAATGCAGCATACGAAACACAACATATCGGATTGATAAATATCGTAGTTGGATATTTTAGAAGGTATGGTTCAAATTAAGATTGAATAATGTAGCCTTTTTGAACTAATATTGAATAATGTAAACTTAAAAAAATTAACAGCTGATATTTTTTTTTTTGGTTTTACACTCCACTAGGACCACTATCACCCAAAAATAAGTGAAAATTTAATTTATGAATTATATATATTTCAAAGGATAGATACAGAGAAAATACTTATACAGCTAACACAAAAGGGAAACAATTAAATCATGTCTTTCAAAATAGGGACTCCATCCAAGTGGCAACAGCCTATGTTAGTTTATGCCAAATCAAAACAAAACAAAAATCAAAATCTTTTTTATACAAACATGATTTTTATATGTGCTCCTATTTATAAATTATAATCTATAACAAAATTTCTTAAAATGTTCCAATATGTAATGCTTAATCGTTTGTTTTGCATGGTATTGTATACTCTTATATGTATTAGCTCATCCGTTTGGATATCAAAACAGTGAAAACAACGTTACGATGTATGATTCAAAACAGTGATACATCTGAGAAAAGTTAAAAACAATAAAATTCGTCGAAAAACAAATTAAATTCTCAAACGACAAAGAGAAAACAGTGATTTCTAACATACGTACATAAAAATGGAATTTGATCATATAAAATAATTTTTGGGTAAATGGAGTAATAACATGTGTACTATCAACAGTGTCCTATTCAAATGTTATCCTTAAATTAAATTTAGAAATGATTAAAATAAAATTTTTTATTTTAGTTGCCCACTATATAAAGTGTACGTTAGTGTACACCTTTACTTCATTCTTCTATATAATCATTTCAACAGACCGGAGGAGACTTCGCCGGCGAAATGGACGAGTCGTGGCGCAAGAAGATGGGTTTGAACCTTGATCCTTTCTTCTCCATAGCTCGAAAATCCATGGACGCCCGCATGGACTCCGCCGAAGACTTCTCCGATGTCTTCGGGGGTCCGCCGCGAAGTGTTCTCACTCGGAAATTCTCCGGCGACTTTTCCCGTTCCGACTGTTTCTACGACGAGATTTTCAGGCCACCGGGGATTTCCTCCGGCGGTGCTCTTCCGTCATCTAAATCTCACGGCAGAAACTTGCCGGCGTTCAGGATCCCGTCCGGCGGAGAGGGCTTTTACGCCGGCGTGTTCGGCGGTGGTCGCGGAGAGGGATCCAAGAAGCAGACCCCAGTCACAAAATCTGAATCTAGGTCGAAATCCTCGTCTTCTGAGGAGGCCAGTCCTCATTATCAGCCGGCGGCGGCGGTAACTCCCGGCGATGAAGCCGGGTTTCCTTCCTTTACTTCTAGACTCAGGTGAACAATTTACGAATTTACCCTCACAATAAGGTGTTAATACAGTTTTCTGAGGACTATTGTATAATTTAGTATGCTCTGTTTCTTTTTTTCTGTAGACCGTTAAACGTCCCGTCGAGAAGTCAGAAGCGGGAATCGAAGAAACAGAGTTTCCCTGCGTTTCCAACATCTGATGATTCATTTCCCCGCCATGCGAACACACCCGAAAAATCCGATTTTTACTACAAGAAACCACACTTCGGCGGATCAAGAAGATCCTCGCCGGAGACGATGAGCTTGGATCCATTCTCCTTCAGGAGAATGGATGATTGCGGGCCGAGCTCTCCTGCATCTTCCCCTGTTTCCTCTTCTTTCATCTGCGAAAGTGATGAAAAACAAAGAATGCACGGAGAGTGCGAGATCGAAGAGGAGGAAGAAGAAGGGATGAGCTCTTACGTGATCGAAATAAACTCAAATCGGTTTGATCGTTACAGAGACGGAGGAAGTGGAGGAGGAGGAGGAGGAAACTCGGATTCTAACGACATGGATGAAGCAATAGCTTGGGCTAAAGAGAGGTCTCAACGACCAGTAGCAAAGCCAACAGAACAAGACTTAATGGATTCAAGAAGAAGCGAAGAAGAAGAAGCCAAATCAGAAGAAGAGGTTAGTTGAGATAGATGTACTCATGTTAACCATATAGTTAGAGATACATTAATATTTAATCATTTCTTGTCTTGAATTAATTGCAGATGGAGATGGAGATTAAAGCTGAAGAAATAAGAATCTGGTTAACCGGAAAAGAGACCAACATTAGACTACTACTCTCAACTTTACATCACGTAAGTCAATATTCTCGAATTTATGTTAATTTGACTCAGATCAAGTAAACCGATTACTGATTATGACCGAACCGGTATTTTAATTCAGGTTCTATGGTCAAATAGCAATTGGCATGCGATTCCTTTGGCAAATCTTCGAGATGGGTCACAAGTGAAGAAAGCTTACCAAAAAGCTCGGCTTTGTTTACATCCTGATAAACTTCAACAACGAGGAGGAACCTCACCTCTTCAGAAGTCTGTCGCCAGCAAAGTATTCTCCATTCTTCAGGTATATAAACCGGTTTTGATAGTAAACCAAATAAAACCGAGCTCGGTTTGCCTTATAGGTTTGGTTCATGTTCTTCTCACTAACTCTAGACTGGCTTCTTGCAAATGTAGGAAGCATGGGCTGTTTACGTGACGAATGAAGGACTCTCAAGCTAAACCGAAATTTGCAAACCATTATCTGGTTTGAATTCGGGGTTTATACTGTAAGAAGAATAAGAAATGGGAAAAGCAGCAGAGTTTTGTGTTCCTAATGAGTGTAAAAGTCAAATGAACATTCCAGTGTGTGGCATTGTGAATGTTTTGTATACATAAAACAACAAAATGTTCCAAAACTTCTTCAAAAACAAACATAATGCTTGAAACGAGTAGACTGAATAAGAAAATAATAGATTCAGAGCAAGCATATATTGTATGTCAAATATATCCAAACTTTTGTTTTTTTTTTCTTCAATGTAAATTATATCCTTTTTTGTGATTTTATATGGTGTAAGAGTGCAAGGATAGAATTCACATTTAAAAAAAAAAACATTTGTTAGGTTACCAATTACCATCCGAGTCAATTGTCATATTGTCTAAAGTACATAGCTATTTTTTGTTGAAGCAGCCATATTTAAAAGATGTTATGTGATTACAATTAAAAGAGGTTATGTGTTTATTTAGTTTAATTATTTTTCAAATCTGTAGAAGATTTGCGGATTTTTATTTAGCTTATGGTCTCAGAATCAAATAAATTTATTTTAATGAATATTTTCAAGTATCCACGCCTTTCTTTTTCAGATTTATGTCTTTGTATTTTTAACACATAAATCTTTTTAAATTTACAAAAATATTTAAAAATCGACTTCATAATTTGATTTGTATGATTGGTAACGTCATAGTTCAACTCGTATTTAGAAATCACTAAATAAATAATATATTATTTTGACAAAATAAATTAAAATCACTAATACTATAACAATTTTGAGATTTCTAAAATTCATTGAAACCCAAGGTGCTTGGGCCAAGCACCAATTACCCTCTTTTAAATATTTGGATGACACTATGGGAGATATCTGTGATTACTTGATTGCTAAGATATGGGAGACATATCTAGTTGTTGCACTACATTTCATAAAGTTAAGATTTATGAAAAAATAGTTGATGGTAAAAGTTGATATTTATAACGGTTAAGTATTTTAATTATCTATGTTTTAAAAATAATAATTTTAAAATATATTTGCAAATTTGTATGCTTTTCCTTGGATTTATGTTTTTGTATTTTAACATACAAAACTTATAAATTTACAAAAATCTATCTTAAAATTGTTTAATAATTTAATTTATTTGATTGATAACATCATAGTTGTACCAGTATTTAAAATCGCTAAATAAATAACAAATTATTTTGACAAATGAAATTAAAATCAGTAATACTATAACAATTTTCATACTTCTAAATTCATTAAACCCAATAACCAATATCTATGATTACTGGATTGCTAAGATATGTAAGGAGAAATCTCTAATTGTTGCACTAGATTTCATAGAGTTTAGTTTTTCAAAAAAAAAAAGTTGATAGTTATTGTCAAATTGATATTTCTATCTGATAAATAGTGATTAATATAAAATAATTAAAATTAATTTTAATAAATATCTATAACTTCCTATGTTTTGTTAAAATTTATATGAATGATAACATCATAGTTAAACTAGTATCTAAAATAAAATAATAAATAACATATTATTGTGACAAAAGAAATTAAAATCACTAATACAGTAACCATTTTAGATTTCTTAATTCATTAAAATCGAAGAACCAATAACCTTTTTTAATATTTGCGTGAATTTAAAATAACAATTCATATATGATTACTAAATTGATAGGATATCTAAGGAGACATATCTAATTATTGCACTAGATTTGATAGAGTTTACTTTTAAAAATATAGTTTATAAAAAAGTTGATATTTCTATCTGATAAATAATTATCTATTTTCCAAAAAAACTAAAAATGAAACTTTAAATGTTTTACGTTTTTCTTCAGATTTAGGTATTTTTATTTTAAACATAAAATATTTCTAAATTTACCAAAATATATTTTAAAATCGATTACACAGTTTAATTTATGCTGATAATGTCAACTAGCAATTAAAAATAACCAAATAAATAGCACATGTTTTTTTACCTATACTAAAATAAAACCACTAATACTGTAGAAATTTTAAGATATAACATTCATTAAAATTCAAGAACCGATAACCTTCTTTTATATGATTGGATTGCTTTCAAATATCAATAATAGATATAATTACTACAATGCTAAGATATTTAAGGAGACATCTATAATTGTTCCACTAGATTTCCTAGAGTTTAGTTTTTTCTAATAGCTGATAGGTTTTGTCAAAAAGTTGATATTTCTATCTTATAAAGAATGTAGTTATCTATTGTTTCAAAATGATTTTTAATAAATATTTGCAAATTTTTACGTTTTTCTTATGATTTATGTCTTAGTATTTTTAATAACCCTTTCTAAATTTACTAAAATATTTTAAAATATTTTTCATAATTTAATTCATATGATTGATAATATCAGATTTTAACTAGTATTTAAAAATAAGTAAATAAATAACAAATGATTTCGAAAAAAAAAACTAAAACCACTAATACTATAACAATTTTTAGATTTCTTAATTCATAAAATTCCAAGAACCAATAACCTTATTTTCAATACTTATATGACTTTCAAATAACAAGAAATATCTATGATTACTAGATTGTTTAGATATTTAAAGAGACATGTCTAATTGTTGCACTAGATTTCATATAGTATTGTTTTTCTTAAAAAGTTGATTTTTTTTGTCAAAAAGTTTTTATTTCTATTTCATAAAGAGTTTAATTATCTTATTTTTTCAAAAAATAGATAAATGAGATCTAATAAATATTTTCAAATTCTTACGTTTTCTTCATATTTCTGGTCTTTGTATTTTAAATATAAATCATTATAAATTTACAAAAAAATAATTCAGTTTATACGACCGATAATATCTTAGTTCAACTAGTATTTAAAAATAACTAATAAATAAAAAATGGTTTTGACCATAAACATTAATATCACTAGTGCCATAACAATTTTTAGATTTAATATACATTACAATTCAAGAATCTATAACCCTCTTTTAAATAATTGGATTGCTTACAAATAACAATAAATAGCTAGGATTACTATATTTCTAAGATATGTAAGGAGACATCTATAATTGTTCCACTAGATTCTTAGAGGTTATTTTTTTAATAACAGTTGATAGTTTTTGTCAAAAGTTGATATTTTTATTTATAAAGAATTTATTTATCTATTTTCATAAAAATGAATTTAAATATATTTATTTACATTTTTACACTTTTCTTTGTATTTTTAATAAACCTTTCTAAATTTACTAAATATAATATATATATATATATATATATATATATATATATA